>JAWPHD010022887.1:0-23708 GCA_037043455.1 Cyrtodaria siliqua | reverse complement strand
GACCTGCAGCGTCCGTTATTTGGAAGAAAGGGTCGGCTAGTTTTGGTAGTGTAGTAAACACTGAACAACCTGCAGCTGGTAGTCTGGTATCTGTCACAAGCGTGGTAACATTCACGCCGGTAACCACTGACAACAACGCGGTGATTACGTGCGAGACCAGGATAAGCGTATATGCAACTGTAGAGAGTGTTCAACAAACTATAGACGTTTGGTGTAAGTATTGCATCATGTCAGACTATTTTGTGCTTGATGGATATATATAATGCACTGAATCAATGAGTTATACAAATGTAAAGTTATACAAATGTAAGCTTTTAATTCGAAGGATGGTTTTATTCTCAAATTATTGTTACATATGTTGAGTTTGTATTTACTCATGTAATGTGTTTTCTATGATGTTTAATATAGGGCCCCCATTACAACCTACACTTATTCCATCACCAACTTTCCCGTGGCTTGAAAAGCAAACAGGCAATTACCTAACGTGTACCTCTAGTGACTATGGTAACCCAGCATCCACAGCGAACTGGACAACACAGTATGGTAGATCAGATGCGACAAACAGACGGATAACATTTTTAGAGTTGTCAGCAGAACAGCACAACAGTACGGTGACATGCGAATTAGGAAACGGGTATACGCAGAGGAAAGTAGTCCCGGGTTTATCTCAGACAATTAGTCTAGATATACAGTGTAGGTACATACTATTATTTCAATTATGTATTAGTAAAATATATATATAGGTATGTTTGGCTCTCAATGTTTCAAAGATCCTAATATTGACATTTATTTTTATTGTTGTTTGTTTCCGTGCGTGTTTTTGGTTCACTGTGGTCATTGAATGCTGCATTTCCTGTTTTTATATCCACTTTTATTGACATTCTGTGTTTATCTATTCGAAAGCGTCAATCTAGATCGTAGACGTAATGGTAACATCAAACGTAAATAACGTGTAAGTCGCTGATTAAAATACTATTTTTTAAACAGTTTGGAAAGCACTAACATACTATTTTTTAAACAGTTTGGAAAGCACTCTATGCGTCATGTCTCACATCTTTGTCCATTTCTTCACTTAAGTTGATAAGGAAGCGGATACAATTGTCATTCGTACATACACTTTGCTCACTGATTGCATATTGACAAGGAGTCTGATGACGTCAGACATTTTCTAAAAATACTATATATTAATAATGGTATTGATTTGATTGACATGCCAAGTATTTTAAAAAATGTTGTTGATTCTATTCCTAAATATTTCAAAAAATCAAAAAGTAATTTGTTATAAGAATAAAAACTATTAGAAATTAAAATATTATTTTTGACTACAACACAAAAGATTCTGACCTTGACATGGAAAACAACATCAGGAATGTGAGTGTAAAACATAATACTTTTGCTATGCGTCGGCAGGCCACTAATTTGATATCGCAGATAAATGTATTCCGTATTTGGTTTCTAAAGGTCATAAGCATAGACTGACTGCCTTCAATTATTGATTTTAATGCATGTCGTGCTCAGATCGCCAATTCCATTGATGATTTTAGTATAAAATGGTGTCGTAGAGAACATGCGGACCAATATTTCAAGTGTTTTTTTTTATATTACTAATTCCTCTTTACTTACTCCGAAACCTAGGTTTTCGTTTTGTAATTTAAAATCGGGAATTAAGAATTTGTTTTAGTTTCGACTGATAAAGCAGCTATAATATTATTACTGTTTGACAGCTACATTACGTCAATGTTTTGTCTCTGAATCTCGGGAGCACAAATTCCTAAATTATACAAACAGCCTTATAAAGTTCGCTTTATTTCTAATTCTAGTGCATGCACCACTACAAACATCTCCAAACGTTTGACTTCTTGTCTTACTGCCGTTAAATTACGTTAAACAATATTGTGTTATGACAATTTTTGGATTAGTTTATTTTGGTCAATAAAAAATTCAGGAGACGTTAAACAATATTGTGCTAAATCTTATGACAAATGTGGGATTAATTTAGTTTGGTCAATTAAAAATTTAGGAGACGTAATTGATACACTTTGCAATAAACGTCAAGTTTCATAAAGTAATTATGACATATCAATACTATATACAACCTTACCAATTACCTTATCAAAGACAAACGTATTGCTACCGTTCAAAATAACTTCCGCTAGAGGACCGTAACAATATTACGTGACGTGTTTTTTTTTTACTAACGGCAGTTTAGACAATACCACTATATGGACTTGCCAATAAGCTTGTGAAGCACTTATTTTCCTAAACGATACTGTTTTCGTCAGATATGGAACTACCGTTTATTGACAACTTTATTCGTAATATTTTAATCACTAAGAAAGCTAGCCCACCATGGGCTACCGTTAACATAAACTTCGGAAAAAAACTTCGCAAAATGTTATTATTGAAACCCTGATCTACTTTTAAAATAAAAGTAATTTAATCTATGATGCGTTTGATGTTTGTCTTAAATCTGGTCTTGTCGTACCCTTAATTGTTTGTTCTCTTGTTGCTCTGGTTTCTGTCAAGTTCTTGCCTTGTGGTTTTCTAGGCTTTTGCTTTTATATTCATAATTATACACATGATCATCTATGTTTTATACTGATATGTGTATTAATGCTGCCTAGTTTGTTAGAGAATATAACCTGGCGGGGATATATTTATTTACACTGCCCCGTTTTATTGGGATGACAGTATGGTAATAGTGAGGTTTGGTGCACCCTAGAACATCGTTTTACAAGAAATACAGCTGCTTTTTGTGAGTCTTCATTGTATCACACACTGTTTTAATGACAAGTATACCGATATATGGATGAACGAGTATAAGGAAAATTGTCCGTTGTGAGGTAAAATCGGTCTAATTTACATGCTTTTTCTTTTGCTGTATTGAACTATTCATTAAACACAAACAGAAATCAACAACAGCTAAATTGTACAAAATATATTCACCGTTTCTAAATCTACTGATGATGAGGTATGTATACATCATATATTTTGAGAATCAAAACTATATATACACACTATAAGCGGATTTAACCAGCCAGGCCAAGCCTCAAAACTGGAGCGTCGAATTTAGAGTTATCAACCAGTAATTGATTATTCATTTTACGCATATGTAATCACGGGTATCTTACTAACCCGTTAATAAAAATTTGCTTTTTAATTGGCACATATACAAGATTATATTTTGATTAACGGTTTCGTAGTGTAATTTCTGCCGTTATTTGGCGTGTTAGTTTTATGGTGGTATACACTAAACCATGCATTACCTGTTCAACTGACGTAGTCCATGCATGTATTGACATGTATATACAGCTTACATGTCATTATTTCGTAGTGAATGCAATGCCCTTCCAAAGTCAGTTAGTATGGCTAATATACTGACGTGTTTATAAACGAGTATTTTTTTCAACAAATGTTAAGCATGTAATGTACTTTAATACTTAGATGTATGATTGTTATAGTGAGAATTTAACATAAATTCTGTTTACGTTTTTTTCAAACATTATATTTACAAGTTATTAACAATCAGACATACCAGTGATGCTGCAGAACAACACTACATGTGTAGCAGTGTTGTAACTATAGGATAACCATGGGAAGTGGCAAATTATAGCGTGCGATCCACAGAAAGGAAAATATTATATCCGTTACTATAGCTTCTTCAGATCCTTGATTTTAGTAGGTTGCTACACTGGGCCCAATGTCAAATGATAGGTTGAAAACAACTGAATGCTAGACAAATGTAGCACAGTGACGTAAATCTGCATTATTTGTCAATGTTGTCCACAGGGATGTTTCATAAATATTTCAATGATAAATCACATTGAACAATATAGTTGTATATTCAGTAATGTAGTTATAATCCAAGTAATCTCTTTCTACCTACGTAGTCCTGTATTTACATACAACTTTGCATTTCCCCCATTTGTTATAGGTTTCTGATTGGTGTTATGGTGCCTGGTTGATGTTCTTCTGCAGGATTGTATTTTGCTGAGAGAAACCCACAGAATATCTCATTCCGACTATAAAGTCCTTCCTTAGGACCCCCTTACGTTTATCTTTATACCTCAATAAAGTACTTGCCGTAGGAACCCATTCTCTTTTCATTCAGACTTCCAGTTTTAAGAAAGTCTTAATTAGGAACAACTAAATGGTTTCCTTCATAGGCGTCTGAAGTGTTTTTCGTTTCAACACGATTGTTTTACCCAAGAGGTCGCTCCCCAGAAAGCCCTTCCTTACGGCTTAGGATCATTCCATATATTTTAATATCTATCTATTTATTGCAGCACATCTGCAATGACTGTATACAATGTCTTAGTCGTCAACGACATCTAGATGCAGCATAATGATAATATGAATCTCGGTTATAGCCTTTTATAAATGATGTGTTCAGTGTTATTAAATACCAATTTAGATAAGGCGTAAAGTGTGGACACGAACGTTTGGTCGTCAACACGCGTGGACACAATGTGAACACTAAACATCCCATTGTATTGAGAAATAATAAGGGAATTATAGAAGTATGGATGTTTGTCTTTTGCCATTGACCCACACAAACATAATATGTACTTATAAAATAAATAGTGTTAATTTTTATATAATTTTATTACATTTCTATGGGTGAAAGATTGGGATTTCTCAGTGAAAGAATATGCATAATCCCTAAATATTAATAACTAACTCCGAACACAAAAATAACTAACTGTGACGTTGAGTTAGGACGTCAATAACGTGTTGGTGACGTCGACGTCATCCGCCGATAACGCTAAGTAGACCTGTATAACTAACTACGATAACGACTATGACTTCAGACTAAATTCTAAGCACGAGAAGATCTCAAAGTTGTATAACAACCTGGGTTTCAGTAGGCTCACAGGGCTTTGTGTAGAAAAAAAGCCAATAACAAATCAAATTAAAAAATACATATTATTTATATTTCTGTCGATTTATATTTCTGTCAATAGATATATATATATACTCGGTAAAAAAAGTTTTGGACCAGGGTATATAAAGTCATATAAAAATAAAACTAGCGGATAGAATTTAAGTATCTGTTTTTAGTAACCAAGGTCTATCCTATCCGGTTAATTTGATACCAGAAACATTAAATTCCAAACAAGATTTGATTTTAAAAAAATATCGCGAACACACAAAGGGTCTGTAAAAAATGTTGCAAAGTCCATAGAAAGTAACAGTTACGGACACATTCGAGTAACCAATAAAACGATTATTATTTTTTCGCAAACTTTCATTGTAAACGATAATTATTGTTGATTGTTGATCTATTGTGAATTATCAACTGAGATAATAAGGGTTGTGGTCGAATGTCATGGTTCAGCGATCATTGTACGGGTTCCAACACTGACATGGTCCAAAACATTTTTTACAGAGTATATATATATATCTATACGTCATATGCATCGACCTGTCAAACTATTTCTTCTTAATACAGTCTTTGATACAACCCCCCAGACACGGCTAGAGTTTTAAAGGGGTTGCCTGAATAATTGATCACTAACAACGTTTTGAGAGGAGGGTACACATCAGATGCAGATCCAAGATTTTGGTTTGAGTATTTGTGTGTGGGAGGGGCGGAGGCGGGGGCAGCGGAGGATCCTTCGAAATAAAATGTTTTTCTACATGACGTTTAGTATTTTCTACATGACGTTGTATTTTTCCAGAATAATTTTATGTTAAATCCAATGATGACTAACAGTAGAAATGGCGCGCACCCCAGATAATCCGGCATGTATAGGGTATACTTGTGGGATTTTAGAGGGTGGGGGTGCTGGTTCCGCCTTATCCCTGAAACCGCCTTAGTTCATGATAAATACACTTGTATCACCTAAAATTGCCGCCGTAGCCGGGATAGTGAAGACGCTGCGTCTAAAACTGTCTCGCCTCCCACTCCTGTGGATTCGAATCCCACTGGGAGCTCGAATTGTAAAGTGAGAAAGTGTCAATTCTTAATGTGTGTTTTTGTGGTGTTGAAAATATTGATATTTCCTATTTAGATGATCCAAATAAAATGAATGAAACTAAAATTACCCATTATTTACAAGAATATTCATTGCGGGACAGCAATTTGTGCTATCATAGGTTACGCACCAGGATCCATTTAAAGAGTCAAACGGCAATTTTGCTCTCTTTTTTAAGTCACGGCATTTTGTTATTTTTTTTTTTTAACTTTTTACACATTTGAATAGTGCAAATAAATTGCTTTACATAATCCTAACTGTTGATTATTTTGCACCAATAAATGTATTTAAGCCTATGGTAGTACTGAAAACTCAAATTGTACTACCTTTTATTGCAATATCTGACTTTTAGTACAAAACTCTGTGGGGTTTTGAAAAACTGAAAGACCGTGCAGCGCGTGCGCTTATCGCCTTGAAAGCACACAACAACAATCAACCCTAACATCGAAATGGATGAGGCCGCCACTATTGAAGGTTAGTTGTTGTGTCGCTTTTTCGAAGAAAAATGCGATACATAGGGATCACTTTGTCGTCCGTCAGTCCGTCCGTCAGTCTGTCCGTCAGTCCGTCACGAAAACTTAACGTTGGCTATAACTTTCTCATTTCTTGATATGTCTTCATCAAACTTTCAATATATACTCATCATGATAACCTCGACATGACCATACTAAAATATAAAGGTCAAGGTCACATTGAAGGTCATTATATGGGTTAAATACACATTTTTTTCTTCACGAAAATTTAACGTTGCTTATAACTTTCTCATTTCTTGATATTTCTTCACCAAACTTTCAATATATACTCATCATGACATCATCGACATGACCATACTAAAATATAAAGGTCAAGGTCACACTGAAGGTCATTATATGGGTTAAATACTCATTTCCTTCACGAAAACTTAACGTTGGCTATAACTTTCTCAATTATTTTTATTTCTTCATCAATCTTTCAATATATACTTGTCATGACAACATCGACATGGTCATACTAAAATATAAAGGCCAAGGGCACACTGAAGGTCATTGTATGGGTTAAATACTCATTTTTTTCTTCACGAAAACTTAGTCGGGCCAGTTTGTCAAAGTCATTTATTCGGGTCCAAAAAACCTTGTTATACTGACAAAACGCTGACAGGCGAGACACGTGTTCCGCGGAACACCCATCTAGTTTCTTTTACAATGTATGTAATACATGAGTGCTCATTATCAAAGAATTGTTTCGCACTTTTTCGGCGTTTATGCGGTTTTAAACGTCGGTATAGTAAATGGCGTAATCCATGAATCGCGTTAGTGCTTTATGGTAAATAACGCCATTGATTACCGGCGTTCAAAACCGCATTACGCGGAAAAAAACACGCTTCTCGGATTTTTCCATTTAATACCGGCAGAACCGAATAAACAGCGAAAAAAAAGCCAATTAATTGTTGTATTTACATTTTTTCCCCGTCGCTATAATGGTATCAGCAACAATTCTAATGATAACAAAAAGGAAAAGAGAAATCACTACTGTCAGTGTCTTTTCATGCAGTGGAATATCCATTTTCTGTTAATTAAGACACATCGGATGCAAGCGCAGTATCTGCATGCAGTGCGTACTCGTTAGAGGCCAGTTTCCGTCCAAGCCCAGTTTCCGTCATTCTCATTTAAAAAACGTTTTTACACTGCAAATTACTTACGCGATGTCACTTATTGTCAGACGTTTATAACTGAAGATTGAAAACAGGAAAAACAACCAAAAAGTAAATAAGCGGTACGAAAACGAAAGGGATTTCTCCGAAAAATGTGTTTACTTCCTTATAGGGCGCTGGGGATGCGCGCGCATACTGCCGCATAATAAACTATTAAAAAAATAACACTGTAATGACGTCATATGTTTATCACTCTTAGTGGACGCAGTTAAAATATACCGTGATTATATAGTTTAACCAAAGGGAAGCAACTCGTACAACCTGTATCTGTTTGATTTACACAGAGTTACCCATCTTTACAGTGTTAATTGTCCTCATTGAACATTTTACATTGACGTTACCAGGCGCATTGTTATAACGATCGTGGTGACTGATGGAACAATGCAAACATACCATTCTACAATGAAATTGTTGAAAAGACTTGCAAACAAGTTTCTAATTCATAAAAGTTTACTGTATCTTGACCTAGTTGAATCTATCACTCGATAAAATACATGACGGAAACTGGGCTTGTTTCTCAGTTTTAGTCTATTTATAAAAAGTTCACGTGCCACTACGATAATTTATATAAAACAAAATTCTCTGTGGATCAAATTTCCAGGAAGAGGTAACCTAATAGAAAATAGAGTACAAATTGTCAGGATACATAGATTTGTCTGAAAAATTAGTTTATGTTTACATAAGTGACGGAAAGTGGCCCCCGACGAGTACAGTCCGTTCACCTCCTTGCAGCGGAAAAGTCACTTTCTATGCGTGCGCAGCCGAGCGTAAATAGCACCACCTACTTGAAAAATGAAGTATATTCGAGATTAAGTGCTATTAGTTTCAAAGGAAAGTTTCAAGAAAATGCAAAAAATATTAAGTTAATTAAACCAGTTTGCAAAGATGGTATGAAGCGAATATCAACTTCATTAGGTGAGGCTTAGAAATGGAAGCATGGCGAATAACTGGTCGTTTGTAGAAATGATATATTGCTGTGAAAACCATCTCATCATATCATGTATGCCAACTAGTTTAATAAATTCTAAAATAATGATGGTTGGTTGTTTGGTTGAATTGTGGTGTACGTTATTTTCAGCACATTTTAGGCTATATATGACGGTCGATGTTTTGTAGTAGTGGCAGACCACCCGCTTTTCACTACAAGTTCATGTAGTGTCAATAATAAATTTCATTGGCCTATATATAGTGAGGTCGAGCATTCAAGGCGTATTGCCTGTTGAGAAAACCCCTCTGTTTTAGTCGGTATTCCTTATCGTAATCCTTACCGTAATTGTTACCGTAGTTAATTGTACAGGTTTTTTTTTTTTTACTTTTTACTCACTCGCTCACGCTCGTTCGTGAAAAGAACCACACGTCTACCATCTCGTGAAGGATTTCCCTATAATCGATCCCAGCAGTTAAATAATCTCTATATATTGAATACTGTTGCACATTAAAGTAGCTGTTTTAGTCACTATTGCAGTTCCACCTAGCAAGCCTGACAAAATTCAAATAGACAGAGTTGGCGAAACGGAAGTTGTTGTATCCTGGATACGCGGCTTCCATGGCGGATCCGATCAGACATTCCGAATTGAGCTTGGTAAAGGCATAACAGAATGGTCCAAGAAAGTATATGTTCCAGATGGTCAAAGTATAAGCAAAGACAGAATGAGAACTACCATAGATGCATTATCTCCAGCTACCTTGTACTACATCAGGATGGTTTCATTAAATGAATTAGGAAACAGCAGTTTTACCAATGTAATACATTTTACAACACACGCGAGACTAGGTATACTAAGATTAACTGGAAATATATGTGTCCGTCTATGATATACTATTATAATATATAGAGAATATCATGTAAGTGCCTGATCTCATCCAGTTTATCAGGTGAGGCTGAGAAAAAATGAAGCCCGAGACTGTGCTGAGGGTTTCATTTTTTTCGTGCCCATACCTGATAAACTGGATGAGATCAGGCATTAACATGATATTCTATTTATCATGTTGATCGTTTAAAATCATTTAATTTACCTTTTTTCCCATTTCTTTCCGTTCAAAAATACCCATACGTCATCAAATATACCATGACGTCATCAAAAGAGGTGCTGACTCATCAAAAGAGGTGCACCTGACGAAATAGGAAAGTAACTGCCGAGATAAGATTTTATCTCAGGCACCCTGTTTCTCGGCAGAATTATACAGATCGACATGATAAAAACGAACCTTCTTCCATATGTAACTTAATGATTAAATACACCTTTACGTTTGCAATGATTAGGTGATTAGCTATTTTCCCAAATACCGCTGGGAAATCAACAAGACGTTACCAGGAAATTATACATTTCTCTAAAACCTACCAAATCCTTTCTTACAGTTTTAGAAAACACCAACAATAACGGGTCTGCAGAAACATTTTGTATTTAATGTTGTATATGTTTTTTTTAAATTAAAGAAAAGGTTTGGTAAGCACCCGTTTAATTACATATTTGCAGAAAGTGAAAGATTAATCCAAGGTTCATCAACAGGTGCTATCGTTGGCGGCGTTGTTGGAGGACTCGTGATTATTGCAGTTGTGGTTCTTGTTGCTGTAATCACAAGGAGATACCAATTTGAGATAATCTGTCATAGGAAACATGGTAATATTATAACATGATTTGTTTCAAGCAGTTCATTATATTAATTGCTTTAAAAATAGGATAAACATTGTGCGGCAGCTGTAAAAGGTCGCCCCGACTACAATTTTGTAATATTATTTATTGATCCGTTTGGATCAGCGAGCCCACTCATTTGGATTTTAAGTAGAATACCGTGCTTGGGGTGTAATGTAGTTGCACCTTTTATTACCTCTCATGAACAGACTTAATAAAGCCGAGTCTGCTACATTTCTGTCTTGTTTGTGTTCCTGTTTCCAATGGATAGATTTAACAGCTGCATATTAGAAATAATCGCTATCATATTTGTTTTTTTCAAGAACCACTTTACATAATGGTTTAAATACTTTTGTCCAAACTTTATATACTATACGTTCAAGTAAGCTCAAATTTAGTTCCCGGTGTGAAAATGGCGCCTTTTTTTAAGAATCAGTGACTTTTAGTCCTACTCAGTTTGTTCAACTGAAGTCCCCAAAATGGGGGGTGGAATTGTCTCGTTTTATTTGATTGGTTAGATGAAAGATAAGCATATTAAGAGCCGCTCCCACCTTATAGAAATATGTTAACGGGATTTTTGAGCTATTTTATACTAACTGTCTTATGATTGTTACACAGATTTAACTTAATATACAAAAAAAGAAACATCCGCTGATGTTGATGCTGATTGTCTAGACTGAAAAGCAGGAAAACATTAATGATGTTTTAAGAATAAGCAAAGATATTTTTGAAAAGTTTGGTACACAAGAGAATTAGCCCCCTTTTTCTTAAAACATGCATAATTAAATCTACGAAAATTTGTCCGAGACAATACCCCTGCGAATGGAGTCCTTCAAAACCATGGTTGACCATTGGTTCAACCATGGTTGACCATTGGTTCAACCGTGGTTGACCATGGTCAACCATGGCTGCTGAACCATGGTCAACCTTGGTATAACCATGGTTTAACAAAAACGCTAAATGGCACCATAGCTGAAAACCATGGTCAAACTATGACCATGGTCAACCATGAATTACCATGCTTGCTATAAAAATGGTCAACCAAGGTCGAAACCATGGTCAACCAAGGTCGAAACCATGGTCAACCAAGGTCAAAACCATGGTCAAACCAGGATCAGCCATGGTCAAACCAAGGTCAACCATGGTTTAGCCAGTCAGTCATTCTTTATACCATGGCCAACCATGTTTTTTTCACCATGGTTATATGGTTAACTATAATTGACAGACAAAAAGTTGAGTTAACAATTTCTATTCTCCTTAAAGGTTACAGGTTTGAGGAAAAATATTAACTATAACTGACAGTCTAGGTTGGCACTTAGTAGCCAAAATTCCAAAAATAATGAAACTATACTCTAATTTAATGAACTTTTCAAACATAATGCAAAAATACACAACTTTTTCAAATAATTAAAACAAATCAGAGCCATTGGCTATTTTGGCTACTGCTGGCGTTAACCTAGACAGTTCCGTGGTGAAAATATTCCTGTGAATTCCAGTGAACGTCCATTGGAATAATCAAACAGAATTGCTCTGGAATTCCACTGGTATACCATTGGAATTCAAGAGCAATTCCACTTGATTTTTCCACTAGAATAACAGTGGAATTCACTGAATATCGGAGCAATTCCACTAGATTATTCTAGTGGAAATCCCAGTGGTGTTCCAGTGAAATCCCAGTGGTATTTCAACTGGAATAATCTTATTATTCCAGTGGAAATCCCAGTGGAATACTAGTGATATTTCCATTGGAATAATCTAGTGGAATTGCCCTGATATCCAGTGGTATTTCAATACCATATATGTTTACCTACCCGGTTTGATTATAATAGTGGGATTCGATAACATTTAGGACAATTTAAATTGGAGGACAGACAGCAGAAAACGCCCTATCGCATAAGCTCATGCAATAATCTCTGGCCTGTGGCCATTAGAGCTATATATAGCTAATTAAATATAACTTCTTTTTTAAATTTATTAAATTCTGACACACAGTAAAAACAGCAGGCCGTATAGCGTCTCCAAACATTCTTCCTTGGTGATCAGTTTAGTATAGGGCCAGGGTTTTTTCTTTGATCTATGCACTGCAATAGTTCGTCCCGCGCCATCTGCACGTATGCCGTTTTTGGCCTCTCCAAGAAACTGAAATCTGAAAATAAGTTTTTCATAAAACAGTGACATCATGTGTTTTTTAAGTATGATCTGCTGCCTTAAATATAGCTTTAAATTGTTTAAGAAAACCTTTAAACAGATTAAGAGCTGGACCCTTTTGTGTGTAACTGGTGCAAGTGTCTACAGTGAGACGATGCCATAGGACGAGTGTTCAGGGTCATTTTACCATCATGTTTTGTATATGCTTTTAACTTTTTTGAACTATAAATACATAATCTTGGGTAAGTACATGTTTCAATACATTGATTCTTCTGACAGCAAGCATTTATGTTACTTTTTTTTTTTAACCAATACCATTTTTTTTAATAGAAGATTGATTGAATGTTGTTTAACGGCTCATCAACACAGTATAGGTTATTTAGAGCCGCCCCAGAGAGAGGGAAAGGATACATAGGAATCCGGGAACCTGCCCTACTCTTATTATCAAATAGATTCCTATGGTTCTTTAACGTGCTCGGAGGATAGACCGATACACGGGACCGCCCGGTTTACATCCCTATCCGACGGACGAGGCTAAGGGGAAAGTGTCTTGCCCAAGAACACACCGACAGAACTCAGTGGCACCACGGAGGATTGAACCTGGGGCCTCCGGTTACAAATCCGCCGTGCTACCGACTGCGCCACGCCAGCCGTCTTTTTTAATAGAAAACAATTATTATACCTTCATACTTTGGTCAGGTAGAAGGTACAAAGACCCGAGAAGTATTCTGGTCCATGGCTTTATCTTTCTGCGTCTTCATTTTTGCAGCATTCTTGTTTAGCTTTTCCAGCCTATCGAAATATAAAGGCAACCAAAATAAAATGTAAACATTAACTTTTAAAAAGATCGAGTTGAACGTCATCAGCAAAATGGCATGCATACTTTGAAACTGTATCAAATCATTTTTTTTTAAATCCTGATTAACATATGATTATATGAATAAACTTCTTTGTTGTACAAGATATCTCACTCAGAATCTGGAAACGGGCAACCGGAAGCTGCTGTGAAACGTCCGGTCCAAGCCGGTCTACACTTCTCAAGTCGCAGTTCCAAAATCCATTAGATTTTATGCTTGTAAACCCAACAGTTTACACAATTGGTTTCATTCATAAAATAATGCATTTATTTAATTGTAACGGGCTGTTTTCCATCGCCAAATGTCTGCAAATTTACGATCGCCGTACATTCGCGAAAACTGATGACGTTATATTCAGCATACGATTTCCTCAATCTTAAAAATGAATTGATGCGTTCGTGTTTCGTTGAAGACTATATATCTACATATTAACTTGTTTATATGCATGACATATGATTAGTGTAGGCTACAAAATACTTACGGATGTTGTTTTTTCTGCTTTCGCGGTCATGCAAAGTCAGCGTGCAGCGTTCTTTTTTAAACGGTGCAACGTTCTTTTTTAAACGGTGACGTCACGTGATTTCCACACGTCGTTATAACCGTTATGATTCCGTTCACACGGGTTGCGTTCTATTGAATAAAACTCGCTGTTTCTAGATATATTGGCCTGAATCACAGACAATATTAAACATGTGTTTTCCACACCAAACAATATCATTAAATCATTTTAATTTCTCGCTCAGTATCAGTTTAAAAGGGACACACGGAAATCTGCGGCCCTGGAGTGTTTTGCGAAAAAAGCGAACTTTTTGAATACACTCAAAGCACTCGTTTATTAATGCGATTACATGAGGTATTCAGTGTATTTCATTGATAAAGTATGAAATTAAACGTATATAGATGTGCATCTTCCCCAAAAGCGTTACAAAATTAGCGATATGCTTTTTTTCCAAACAATCGTAACATCATAACAATGAGCGGCCCTGGATTGTTTTGCGAGAAAATGCGATTTTTTTTAATACACTCGAAAAACTCGTTTATTAATACGACTGGATGAGGTATTCAGTGTATTTTTTTGGTGAAGAATGAAATTAAACATATATGGATGTGCATCTTTCCCAAAAAAAGCGTTACAAAACTTAGCGATATGCTTCTTTTTTTATATGTCACCGGTTTTCGCGATTCCAAAACACGAAAAAGTATTTAGTTCTGAATGTTTAATTGATATACAGGCCTTACACAACTGCATTTAAATGTTCTAAAATACACTAAGTGGATTTAAATGTTGGGCAAGGCAATTGCCTTTTGAAAATATGCTTGCTTGAGGCTGAGATATTTTATTTTAAAAATATTTTTAAAAAACATTTTTGAGCAATAGCACTGAGAGTGCCTTCTAATTAAAATAAGGCATAATTCATTTTGGAGAAAAAATGGAAGGGTGGGGAATAGACTCCTGCTGACCACCCTTCGAAATCCAAAAGCGCGCTGTCTGTGTCAGCGCTTGAACAAAATGCTGGGGAGAACCCTGGCTGAGCTGTTAGTTGAGGAGGCCTGGATGATTTAAAATTATGGTGACCAGCTCAACCATGGTCATTAAGATTATCGTTGTAACCATGGTTGTCCAAAAACCATGCTTTTAAACCATGGTTTTAAAAGACAACCATGGTCAGAATCTCAACCATAGTCATCAATATTTACCATGGTCTGAGAGCATGGTTGACCATGGTTATTACATTGACCATGCTTACAAACTATGGTTTTGCAATTAACCATGGTCAAAAGCACAGCTGACCATGCTTCAACCTTGGTTCAACCATGGTTGACCATGCTTAACCATGCTAAGCATGGTCAACCATGGTCATCAGTTCGCAGGGGTAGTATCTATATGTTCCTTACCAAAACAATAACAAAAAACCACAACACAGATTGTGTAGATGACAGCTTTTGATTATCAACAATCATCAAGTTACCTCCCTTTAACATTACCATATCATTCATAAAAGATTACTGCTTGGCAAATTTGAAACTGTTTAATGGGACTTAAGTGTGCTTACAAACATCTAACAATGTTTTATTAAAACGCTGCTTAAGCTTGTAAACTGATGTATGGTAATAGCAAACAAGACGGACGTTTATTTTTTTGTTCAGTATAGTTTGTCTTTTTAGGGCTTCCTGATGACTCGTCACCTGGCAAGTATGTTAATTAGTAAAATCAATAAGCCATAAGGTATACCTCGTTGTTTCGTAATTTATTTAAATAAACGAGTTCTATGCATATTATAAAACAGTATTACTAGAATAATTTCCTAAAATGCTAAGTTAATTATTAACTGAGAAACAGCCATGTAAATTAAGCCTAAAACTGTTATTCGTTTGTTGAATTTATAAAATGATATCGTGCATATAATTCTTTAAATTGTAAATTAAAAGGGATGCTGAGGCTAGCACAGAACGAAGTATGACAACCCCAGGTAAGATACCATTTCAGCATGATTTTTTTCAAGAAAGTTTCCAAACATTTTACCAAGACTTTTACCAATTGTAACTATTGTGATTCTCCTGTTTGCCGGTGAACTCTGATTACCGGGGTATTTTGTAAACATCCCATCCAGTGATGCAATGTATGTTGATAAGGTCATTTGTATGCAAAAGTGTTGACCTAGATTGTCGCTGTGTCAACATAGGAAAACATCAAAATCATAAAATAGTTTGCATTTTAAAAGGAACAAAACAAATACCTTCTAATTTCTTCTATTTTTTTTCTCTTCTTCAGAAAAAAAATAGCATGCCTGTCTCAAAATTGACCAAATTTGCGTTTTTGGTGTCGTCTGCTAGTTTTATGCTTGGCCATCTTGCTTCGCAATAAATCAGGTCCCATGTTTCCAAATATGACCAACATCAGGTGCTAACATAAAAACATACCATGTGATTTATACCTAGACACCGGTATAACGACATCATTGTTTTTTGTATCAGACTTGATGTGACCTATTTGCGGTGATAATTTTACAATGAAAACACTTTAAAATTTGAAAATTTATGGATGGATATTGACAGATAATAGGTTATGCTATCATAGTTTTAAAATGATATATTTGCGCTTTCAACTGGATACATTTTATGACAAGTAGGGGAGACCGGTGCACTCTGGGATAAAAAACACACAATTTCATCCACACCATTTATAAATGTGTATTTTTTAAATATGCTTTATTTGTAGTAAAGTCTACTTCAATACGGATAGTTTAGCCATTTAAAATAGCATGTATCGTTATTAGTTTCTTCAGTGTCATGGTCTAAAAAAGATCCATGAAATGTCCCAGAGTTCCCCAGCCATGGGGTACTCCGGGACATTACATGGGGTCCAGTGGGACAAATAACTTTCATCAATTTAAAGCGATATTTTTTTTTCAACAGGAACACTGAACATTATAAACAAGTGAACAGGTTACACACAAGAACACTATACACAATTAAACAAGTTAAACACAGGTATTAACCACATTGCGACTACCAGAACTTCCAATACTGTTTCTTAGAAAAAGTCACTCAACTTCAACTGCAACTGCAAAACTTCCAATACTGTTTCTTAGAAAAAGCCTCTCAAGTCTACCTCTCAAGTCCACATCAAACTTCAACT
Source organism: Cyrtodaria siliqua (assembly GCA_037043455.1). Taxonomy (NCBI): domain Eukaryota; kingdom Metazoa; phylum Mollusca; class Bivalvia; order Adapedonta; family Hiatellidae; genus Cyrtodaria; species Cyrtodaria siliqua. The sequence goes on along the minus strand of JAWPHD010022887.1, from coordinate 6,762 downwards.
GCTTACATGCACGTGCAGTAACTCCTGTAGAGCATGGCTTTGGTAACGTCATTACAATGTCTTCAAACTCGATGCTATCTAAGTCTACTTTGTCAGGAAAAATGAACATAATGGTTTTCATTTTTTATCGGCTGACGAGTAAGAAAACTGATTTCTTAATCACCATTTACCAATTGAATATATTTCCCAGCGAAGTATTTGGTTGATGATTTTGAGTCATGCACAAATAATCACCTTCCTGTATGTCACCCTTATCAAAATTAAATTACTCTGCATTACCAAAATCTTCCTCAAAGTATGTGTCTGACCCCAACATTTCATCAATATTTGTTTCACCGTCCTCACTATCTGAATCATGATTAGTAACGGTTACCTTACCAGTATCTATCTTCGAAGGGAATTGTTTATTCTTGATTGCCTTAGGTAAACCTTAGGTTTAGCACTTTCTTTTTGATTTTTGCAATCTCAGCTAATTCATCGGCTAAGTTCCTTGTGGCAACTGTTGACATGCCATGATGTAATTTACTAGCGGTAACTAAATAGGTTTCAAGCTCTAATTCTTGACTTTCTGAAAAGACCCTCTGGTTATTCCATACTGGTGTCATTCTTGTGTTAATACCTTTCAGCTTTGCCTTATCTACATATCTCTTCAGAGTGGACTTTGCAATACTAAAACGAGCAGCAGTTTCACGAATAGCTTTGCCAGCTATAACCAAACGGACAGCTTCTCTCATTTCTTCCGGAGGAGTTTTCCTTTGATTTTCTTTTGAGATTGTGTACCATTATTATTTCGTTATGGTAAGGGAATTGTCCACACTCTGTAACAACATGTGTATGGGGTACTCTGGGACACTGTCCCAGAGTGCCCCGATGCCACTGTCCCAGAGTACCCCAACCTACCCCACCCATGTTAATTGTCATCAAATTCAAAACAAACTACGCCATGGTCAATTATCATACTACGAAATATGGCTTTAATAAAACTCTTCATGTTGAATAAATAACATAAATCTTTGAAGAACAATTGAAAATCTTAGAAGGTAATAAACATCAATGCAAGAAATTTACTTAGGAGGTTAAAAACACATTTTACTGACCTGCTGAAAAAATTACATCCTTCCCGCCATGAAACTTTTGTTCAATGAGAAGCTTGTTATGTCAGTCTTCTTTGTGAAAATGTTCAAAATCAAAGCACTCAAAAGACCAAATAAATTAAATGTCCCACTGTGCCCCATGTCCCAGAGTGCCCCGGTCTCCCCTACATCTGTATATAGCGGAGCGAGCATATATGTTAAAGGCACTTTTACATGAAATTTGATTTATTCTCTGGAGAAATAAGCATTCACAACACTAGTATATGTACGTAATTGATAAATGTTCTTGTCCTATAGTTCAAACTACACATTGTTAAACACTGTTCTTAAAGGGACGAGGTGTTGTCTGGGGTATATCCCGGATGTTTATCCAAATTTAAGTCAAACCATCATGATAAAGCTTCTGATTCATGTCCAGTTTAAATATAATTGATGAAAATATTTGGTCTGAAAAGATGTGTATGAGACATTAATTAAATGTATAGGTTTTAGGAACTTGTTTTGTGATCTGCACTGCTTCATATGTGCAGCTAATAAATAGCAATATTGATCGAATGTCTAAGGTGAAGTTGTACCATATCAAAATGGTATATAATAACAGTGGATACATTTGTATCTACTTTGGTGCACTCTAGAACCTGCTTCTGTTCGACTCTTGTATCTACTTTGGTGCACTCCAGAACCTGCTCCTGTTCGACTCTTGTATCTACTTTGGTGCACTCCAGAACCTGCCACTGTTCGACTCTTGTATCTACTTTGGTGCACTTCAGAACCTGCCACTGTTCGACTCTTGTATCTACTTTGGTGCACTCCACAACCTGCTCCTGTTCGACTCTTGTATCTACTTTGGCGCTCTCCAGAACCTGCCGCTGTTCGACTCTTGTATCTACTTTGGCGCACTCCAGAACCTGCACTGTTCGACTCTTGTATCTACTTTGGTGCACTCCAGAACCTGCCGCTGTTCGACTCTTGTATCTACTTTGGTGCACTCCAGAACCTGCCACTGTTTGACTCTTGTTTCTACTTTGGTGCACTCCAGAACCTGCTCCTGTTCGACTCTTGTATCTACTTTGGTGCACGCCAGAACCTGCTCCTGTTCGACACATGTATCTACATTGGTGCACTCCAGAACCTGCTCCTGTTCGACTCGTGTACTTCGGTGCACTCCACAACCTGCTCCTGTTTGACTCTTGTATCTACTTTGGTGCACTTCAGAACCTGCTGCTATTCGACTCTTGTATCTACTTCGGTGCACTCCACAACCTGCTCCTGTTCGACTCTTGTATCTGCTTTGGTGCACTCCACAACCTGCTCCTGTTCGACTCTTGTATCTACTTTGATGCACTTCAGAACCTGTCACTGTTCGACTCTTGTATCTACTTAGGTGCACTCCAGAGCCTGCTCCTGTTCGACTCTTGTATCTACTTTGGCGCACTCCAAAACCTTCCGCTGTTCGACTCTTGTATCTACTTTGGTGCACTCCAGAACCTGCCACTGTTTGACTCTTGTATCTACTTTGGTGCACTCCAGAACCTGCTCCTGTTCGACTCTTGTATCTACTTTGGTGCACGCCAGAACCTGCTCCTGTTCGACACTTGTATCTACATTGGTGCACTCCAGAACCTGCTCCTGTTCGACTCTTGTATCTACTTCGGTGCACTCCACAACCTGCTCCTGTTCGACTCTTGTATCTACTTTGGTGCACTTTAGAACCTGCTGCTGTTCGACTCTTGTATCTACTTTGGTGCACTCCACAACCTGCTCCTGTTCGTCTCTTGTATCTACTTTGGTACACTCCAGAACCTGCCGCTGTTCGACTCTTGTATCTAGTCTGGTGCACTCCAGAACCTGCTCCTGTTCGACTCTTATATCTACTTAGGTGCACTCCAGAACTTGCTCCTGTTCGACTCTTGTATCTACTTTGGTGCACTCCAGAACTTGCTCCTGTTCGACGCTTGTATCTACTTTGGTGCACTCCAGAACCTGCTCCTGTTCGACGCTTGTATCCACTTTGGTTCACTCCAGAACCTGGTTTTAACCCAGCGGCTGTATTGCCAGTAAACGTTCAAATGCAGTGCCCCTGCTTTCAACATTTTATGTTTGTGGCTCGCATACTTTGACTGTTTTTATTATGTTTTAACTTAAAAGATAATCTCGATAATACCAGTATATGTGTTTCTTTATCGACATATATGAAACAATATCATAACTCGAGCTAAATACGTAAGGTAGTTAGGATATATATAAAATGAATTAATATATTAAGGAATATCGGTCTGCCGTCTTTATAAAAATGATCCAATCACACACACACAGGTTAATGACTATTTGTCTGCCATATTTAAAATTGTTTTATCCAGAATGGATGGGGTATGGTCAAGTGAAATTCCCAGCCAAATACATATTGTCAACTATATAGTGCATGACAATAATTAACCACTGTTAATGTGAGCATAATATTAAAAAGAATACTTATCGCCCCGGCTACAGATCAGTAGTGTTATTATTTACTGGTCCTAGGGATCATCAAGCCTATCCTGTGTTGCTTTAACGCAGAATATCGTTTAAGTCGGTACTAGGAGGGGTGAGAGGTGTTGCATTTTGTTGCATCTTATAATTACCTCTCATGAACAGACTCAATAAAACAAGTCTGTTACTTTTTTCTCTTGTTTGTGTTTGTTGCTTCCAAGGGATCAACTTTTCAGTATTTATTGACATTCACACTAGCGTTTGTTTAGTGCTGTGTGGTGGCAGTAAAAAGTCGCCCGGACTACAAATCAGTAGTTATTATTTACTCGAAAGGTTTGGTACAGCTTTAATAATAGTTGTTTTGTTTATTACGTTAAGTGCATTGGTCCATAGAATAGTCCATGTATCCATCTAGAGCGGACGAGGCATCATTTCTATATAAAATAAGCCATGCTATCACAGCATACATATTTCAACGTACACCATTGTCAAAAAATAAAGATATTCTTTCAATGGTATGTGGTTTCAAAATAATCCCGATGCTATAGTATGGAGAGAGACTTTCTGTGTCAAAATATTATGGTAACTATATTTGTGAATGTGTTAAACACAAATGAGTGACCTTTCTGCATAGAAACGATGCAAAACAGAACTAATTTATCATTAGGCATGTCCGTATTCGAACAAAAACAGTTCAAATCAAATAATAATATATAAATCCGATCAAATGAACTGTTTTACCATACCACATGTTTCAGCTTACAATGTGAGTGCATGGTTTCCATGTGTATTGAACGCACATGGCATTTATAGAAAATCTTCTTTTGTATCTATGGTGTGCTTTGAAATTTTGATGATTTGATAACTGGGCTTATTTTATTTAGAAATGATGTCTCGTCTGCTCTAAATAGATAAATGATCTATTTTATGAACTAAATTATTTCACATAAAGTTGTACCAACCCTTTCGGATAAAAAGGGAACGCTTTCTGCCATATAAGTATTATGTCTGATATTATGTTCACAACAATAGTGTTGAATTACTGCCATGTACTATTTGGTTGGCATCGCTCATGCCCAAAACAGTTGTTTGAACGTTTCACTTTTTTACTTGACCATACCTCATCCATTTTAGATAAAGCAATTTTAAAGATGGCAGACAAATATTCCTTAACCCGTATTTGATTGACTTCCATTATGTCTTATCTTTTCACCGTAAGTTTTCTTAAATGAAAAGCTGAAACTAGCCAAATCATTCCCTACACGTAAAAAAACAAATTTGTATCTAAACAAAAATATTGAAATCTGGTATATGATACAGACGTAAAACAACAATGTGACACGTCGTTTGATCATACATATTTTACACTTGTAAACGTATATTATTTATTGCAGATTCCCTTGCACATTACAATACGGTCGATTCTCAGGTATGTGGACGGCATTTAATCAATTAACTGTATCATTTGTATAAAACTTACGAAAAAACTTGTTAGTCTGGGTTTAAACAGAATTCAGTAACGTTGTTGTCTAACGTATATACAGGATAAAAAGCAGTACATGTGTACATTTCTTTGGCACAGTATGTATATTGGTTTGAATACTTCGTAACCTTTATCATGTTTATATGTTTAGACAACACTGTTTTCTATTCCAGTGGTCCGTCATCTCAATACACCACACTTACAAACAAGGAATCCGCATCGAACAAGTATGATAGTCTACACAGTATAGGTAAACAATACAATAGTCATTGTCTTCAAAATATATACATTCGTGTATTTCATAAATAAAGTTATAAACTAAGCATATACCGAATTTATTAATTCCTCGAATATTTTTCAATTACTACGGTTGCTTTGAGAGGTTATAAACAACGACTACAATCTAACATGAAAACTCAAATATTTTATTAAGGACAATGGTTTAAATGCATATTTTCAAAACGATATTACTAGTACATGCTAGTACGTACATGCTAGTACGCCGGATATTTAACACTGTATATTGTCTAGTAAACAGTTCAAATGAGTATTGTTTTTATTACTCTATTTCCAGAACTACAAGAAACACGTCCGTCAACAAAAGTTTACGAGAATTTAAAAATTTAACATCACTTTCAAGAACAAATGTCACTCTGTTCGTTATAATAGAAACCAAGGATTGTTCTGAACATCTCTTAATATAGTTTTTGTTCAGACACGGGAACATGTTAACGAGTTAGAACTGTTGAATGTAAACAGTATTTAAGGGTACTCAATGTACAAAGATGATTCTTATGACAAGTGCGTAGATTTATAACTATCATGCGTTAAGTAATATAGATTGCAAATATACATCAACATTCATATTGTCAACGCTCATTGACTTTAATACCTTTTTCTGAAAATACGTTGGAAACTATCTCTTATATCCTCTAAATTTTACTAGATTTCGTCCTACCTATACATACATGTTTCTTGCATACCGGACAAGGATATCCGTCATTTTACTGGGGCTAGATTATAAGAATCTTTCATGGGTATCCGGTGAAGATAGGGAATTCCAACCCGAGGTATAAGTGTTTTTATTGGAACCGAGGCTCTGCCGAGGTTCCGATTAAAACACTTATACCGAGGGTTGGAATTCCCTATCTGAACCAAATACCCATGATAGATTCTTTTTCTTGCATAACAGAGACATGTTGTGCGTCGACGCCTCCAGCTACTAACGTTTTGCATGTTTTCCTGCATACCGGATGTTGGCGCGCGTGATTTTTATCTCGACCCTAGGGTGAGATGGAAATATCTAGCCCCGGTAAAATGGCGGATAACCTTGTCCGGTATGCAAGAAATTTCCATCTCATCCTAGGGTCGAGATAAAATTCACGCGCGCCAACATCCGGTATGCCGGAAAACATGCAAAACGTTAGTAGCTGGCGGCGTCAACGCACAACATGTCTCTGTTATGCAAGAAAAAGAATCTATCATGGGTATTGGGTTCAGATAGGGAATTCCAACCCTCGGAATAAGTGTTTTAATCGAAACATCGGCAGAGCCTCGGTTCCGATAAAAACACATACCTCGGGTTGGAATTCCCTATCTTCACCGGATACCCATGAAAGATTCTTATAATGTCTTATATTCTCTCAACTTTACTAGATTACGTCCTACCTATGCACATATATCTCTTATAGTCTCTCAATTTACTAGAGTTCGCCC
>JAWPHD010022886.1:0-23711 GCA_037043455.1 Cyrtodaria siliqua | reverse complement strand
CTTCTAAGTTTCTACACACTGGCTGATGACAAACGGAAGTGAGAAAGTGAAATGCGAGAATACGATAATCACAGTCTTGCGTTTTTCAGTAAATAATATATTGGCTGCTCGACTTATGAATTCCAGGAGAATAGGAAATCGCGAAATCGAGAAACATTTGTCACTGGAACGTTACCAGACGAAAAACAAAATGGAAATTAGTTGGGTTTTCCCAAGCAACGCCCCTCCCCTCCCCACCCCATAGGGGTATTTTACTTATCCAATAGTAATACATTGTTCAGATGCTGGCAAATTAAAAACTTTTGCCTGCCCAGATCATATTGTCTTCATTGAATTCCTCATCTGTTGTCAAAATTACTTCCCAACAGGTATCACTAATACATTGTAGTAAAACATTGCTTTTCTGCTGGACATGTTTCACCTGTTACGCTGAAACCCATTACCTAGTCGTCATTTACGTAGACATGAGAATATGCTTGGTTGGTTGAATGGTGAATTGCGTAATGTTTAGCATGTTGTTTTGTGGTGGATGCAGACCACTCACTTTTCACTTTGTATAAGTACTGTATACCGCCTGTCCTCAGAAAGAATCCTCACTTTCTCACTCATAAGTCGAGCTCCAACTTGGATTCAAGACACGAATGAATGAATGAATGAATGGTGTTTTACGGCACGTCGACATATAAATAGGTCATATTGTGCGCAAAAACCGATGAATGATAAAGAAATGAATGAATGAATGAATGAATGAATGAATGAATGGTGTTTTACGGCACGTCGACACATCAATAGGTCATATTGTGCGCAAAAACTGATGAATGATGAAGAAATGAAAGGTTAATTAAAAATTAATGTAAATATATGAAGATAAAACTATTTACATGATATGGTAGTAATAATGACACTAGATGAGAGAAAAAAAACATACATAACAACATGTGTCTGAACTATTTATTAAATATTCGTATCTGTATAATACTAACAACAGTAATACTTATGCATTGTGGTCTTTAAAATTCAGTTGTTTTCATTGTATGATATATTTTTTCTAGAAAAAGAAATAGTTTTGAAGGCCTCATGGAAGATTGACTAGTTTCAAATGAGTTCTCTCGTTAAATCAAGTCTTTATTATTGTTATTATTATTATTATTATTATCAGACAAATTTGAAATTTGTGTTACCATTTTAATATTATACTTTTAGTTTTGCCTCGGTAGCTCATTTGGATAAGGCCGTGGCTTTAGAGCAACATATTTCTGATCCACATGAGCGTGTCTCCTTGCTGAGGCTTATTTGCTGGGGAAACTTCATTCTTTATCCCATCTCCCTTTGAGGTTGCTGTCTCAATATAACTTAATATGATGTGTTTAACCCAACCAAATTTCGTTGATCATTTCATTTCTGTTTTCAACAAGTGTAATGCCGATCACAGCACGAATGCCATGTACGAGTTGCTATATACCCCATCGGTCAAGCATGATCATTGGTCCAGCTTGCTCAACAGAATGCGAGGCTCAGGCAAAGGCGATCCGTTACGGAACATATCGCATGTAAGTAACACGTTAAATAATCAACATTTAGTTACACTTTTAAGAAAACAGTGTTACACATATGGAACTATCTCATGTAAGAAAAACGTTTAAAAATGAGTTTCGTTTCATATATGGAACCTTTCCCATGTAAGAAACACGTTTAGTAAAAAATACGCTTAATAACTCCATCTGATATATGGAACTATCTCATGTAAGAAACACTTTCAATAAAAAAGCCGTTTTGTATCTGGAACATATCTCATAAACGTGTTTAACAAAAAGGCTTTTTATATTTGGAACATTTCGCATGTGAGTTACACTTTTAATAACTGTATCTTTTTCTTTGGAAAAATCTCATGTAAGAAACACATTTAAGAGAAAGGCGTTTTATATTTGGAACATTTCACATGTGAATTACACTTTTAATAACTGTATCTTATATTTGGAAAAACCTCATGTAAGAAACACATTTAACAAAAAGGCGTTTCACACATATATGGAACTATTTCATATTATGTTAACGTTTAATAAACGTGCGTATATATATGCAACTATCTCATATTAGTTAAACGTTAAGATAGAGGCGTTTTATATATGGAACTATCTCGTATTAGTTAAACGTTTAATACAAGGCATTAAATATAAAAAAAAAAGTTAGTTAAAGGTTTAATAAGAGGCGTTTCATATCTGGAATATATGTCATGTTAGTAACAGGTTTAATAACAAGAGGTGTCGGATGACAGCACGCTTGACCTTTCGTCCTTTGGGATCATCAAGCCCAATCTTTGTGCCTTTAAAGTAGAATATCGCTTAAGCCGGTGCTAGGAGGCGTGAGAGGTGTTGCACTTTACATTACTCTTCATGAATAGACTCAATCAAACCGAGCCTGCTACTTTTATCTCTCGTTTGTGTTTGTTGCTTCGAAGGGATCCTCTTTACAGTATTTATTGTCTATTTATTGGGAAACTAAGTTGAGTAAGGGGCAGACTTTTGTAAAATTCATAACCGAGATATGGAATCTTGCTTTGTACGAGTTCCCCTTATGATAATCAACACATGTAACCATGGTAACGTTTCTGTCAAGCATAAGAGCTTACCAAAAACAGTTAACGAAGACATTTACTAAGTACAAAAAGGGTCATAACTTTGTCAAAATATGTTGCAGATATGCATGACATGTTATCTATTTTACTGAATACATGTATGGAGTTGTACTGAGTTCTGGCAGGCGGTTTGTGAGATATGAGCTAACCGTTTCATATATGGAACTATCTCTTGTAAGAAACATGTTTAATACTATTCATTTCATATATTCATATAACAATTGCATGTAAGAAATCGGTTTAATAAAAATGTGTCTCGTATATTGTAACTATCGCTATGTAAAACTTTAATCAAAGAGTGTTTCTTATACGGAAATATCGCATTAATTTACCCATTAAATAGATCAGCGGTTTATATATAAAACATGTCTCATACTAATAAAACGACGTTCCATATATGGAAAATTTGATGTAATTAACATGTTTAATACTATGCATCTCATATCTAGAACTATCTTATGTAAATATAGATACAAAAATCGAACAGGAAAAGTAGCATTGAAGGACGACAGTCAACCACAAACACACACAGAAACAAAAAACAACTTTAAAGATGAATAAAAGGCCAAATAAGACATCACAAACACACAAGGGTTGACAATAGGGCTACCGCCTTTGAACGATCAGTGGCAGCAAAAAGCCGCTGGGGGTTTAAACCAGGTTCTAGGGTGCACCAACCTCACTCACCCTATTGTCATCCCAATAAACGGGACAGTGTGAATAAAGATATCTCCCAAAAGTTACAGGTTTAATAAATAAAGCGTTTCATACATGGAACCATCTCGACCTGTAATACTATGCATCTCATTTCTGGTTCATATCTCATGTAAGTAGCACGTATAGACAATAGACAATAGACAATATTTATTCCGAGTAATTTAGGCCTCCGGCCCATAATACAAATAACACATTGCATATTATACAACTATACAGCAATGTGACAAAAGTAGATAAAGAGACAAACAAATATAGTAACAAACATTGAAATATATTGTACAGTGGACTAGTACAAAAAGTACAACTACTGACAAATATACCAAATCGAGTTTCTATTCATGTACCAATGTTGTGAGCTTGGAAAAAAGTTTTCTCTTATTAAACATTGTAGACACATATTTCGAAAGTTGCGATAACCTACATCTTCTGAAATCCACACAAAACCAAAACCATATTTGAATAGTAAGGATTTAACACGTGTTGCCCAGGTTACTCTTCCAACCTCATCAAGATTTCTAAGCATAATATAACACTGTTTAGGATACCTTGTATTGTTCATTCGGATAAGATGTAGCCAATATTTTATACATTTACAATAATAAGTAATAAAAAGAGGAAATATGCCGCATTCGCCACGTGCAAAAGCGTGAAATGTATTTTTGTACAATTTTAAATATCAACAAAATTGGTTTTGAGCATTTTCAATTAGTAGGAGTATTCATATCCCCATAGTTCTGATCCATATGTTAAGATTGGCACAACCATAGTATCAAATAATTTAAAAAGTTCATAATGATCAAAGAAACCGACATTTCTTTGAAGTTTGTATAGTTTGTATAGTGATATAATCGATTTTTTACTTTGAATTGCAAGCATATTTTTTGCTTTAGTCCAAATTAGTTTCGGGGTGATGTATAAACCCATATACTTATAAAACGATGTTTCTATTTTGCTTCCATTGCTAAACTGTCAGTGATACCGTAAGACTCCTACAGATCTCAGATAAATGTTATTTCCAACTTTCTTTAGATTAATTTGCATACCAGTTCTAATGCAAAAGTTGGAAATAACATTTATCTGAGATTGTAGGAGTCTTACGGTATCACTGCAGTTTGCCATGTCATCGGCGTATAAAATTGCAAAGATATCATCTACTTCTTCTGAAATATGTATACCGTTTGTGCACGTAAGCTTTAATTCATCAATCAAATCATTAATAAAGAGATTGAACAGAATCGTGCTTAATTTACATCCTTGCCGACACCCAATATTACATTGAAATACGTCAGTATAGCTTTCACAAACCAGTCATGATGAAAGATTATTATACATGGCAATTAAAAGTGTCAGATATTTACCACCCACTCCTTTCCTTATAAGGCTGTTTAACATCTCTGTATGATCAATAGTATCGAAAGCTTTACAAAAATCAACAAACAGGCAATAAAATCTCCCACCTTTTTTACTTATATACTTTTGAACCATTGACATTAACGTAAACAGATTATCTATAGTGAAATAACCTTTTCTAAAGCCTGATTGGGCCTCATCAATCTTATTATGACTTTCTGCCCAGGTTGATAATCTATTAAACATCATTCCAGTTAAAATCTTGTTAAGTGTGTCTATAAGAGAAATACCGCGGAAGTTGTTAGCGTCATGTAATGAACCGGATTTGTGAAATGGGCATAAAATGCTTTGACCCCAAACTATTGGAAAGACACCCGTATCCAATATTCTATTATACAAAGGTAATAATACATCTGAGATGTCTGAAATCGTGCATTTTACCATCTCTGCTAGTCTTCCACTAGGACCTGTAGATTTAACAAGGTTCAAATCTTTAACACTTTTTTGTAGTTCTAAAAGTGAAAATGGGTCATTAAAAATGTCGTCGATAACATGATTCTGTTGTAGAAGGTTTTCAAAATCTATAGTGTTACCCAAGTCTTCATTTGCTGCAGTATGAAACAAAATAAATATTATGGATCACGTAATGAATTATAATGGAATATACAACTATAATTGAAACAGTATGTAGACAGGGCACTGGCAATTGTAGTGTTCGTATAAGTAACATTTAATTTACCAGAAAAACAAGTAAATACCTTTTTTTTCAGTCCACATTGATCATTTGACACATTACCAGTTTTTTTCATAATTATTGTCGGAACATATGAAATAACTCTATATAATCATATGGGTGGTCTTCGTGCGGTTTTAAACCGGAGAAATCAAAGAAAACCATGGTTTTATCGTTAAGTTTAACTATTGTTTTTCGTCCCACGTGCTGTAATATATAAAACTGGATTGCAAAGAAATATAAAAAGATCGGACAGGGAAAGTAACATTCAAGGAGGACAGACAACCACAAAACACAGAAACAAACAGGCAAACAGACAAACAAGAAGGCAAAAGTAATAATAAATGCAATCGACATCACAAACACAAAAGGGTCGACAATAGGGCTACCGCATTGGAACGGTCAGTGGCAAAGTAGGCCACAGGGGTTTCTAGGGTGCACCAAACCTCACACTTACCCTACTGTCATCCCATTAAAACAGGACAGTGTAAATAAAGAAATCCCCGCCATGATCTAATCTCTAACAATAAGGCAGCATCAATAGGCAATATAAGTAAAACACAAATATGCTCGTGTAAATCAAATACAAAAAACAATAGCCTAGAAAGCCTCAATGAAGGTACTCAAAGACTTGGCAGAAGCCAGAGCAACAAGAGAATAAACCATTAAGGGCACGACAAGAAAGATCATAGACAAACATCAAACGCCACCGTCCCAATGGGTTTAGGTAGGCGTCATCATAGGGTCCACAGCCTGTCCGTTTATCGTACAATTAAAGAGGATAACATAGTGGCGAACTGTAAATGGGTCCACCACCAAGCATACAGAACGTTGCAAAATGATAGCGTCATAACCTCTTTTGATAAACTTTTTAACAAGTTTAACAAAGATAGTATAAAGGTGATCATGACCAAGAATCTTACGAAGTTTATAAATCACATCACCATAGAAGTCAGGTTGTGATAGTCCTTGTCGCAGAAGAATCCTTAGATTACTATTATATTTGGAAAGAAGATCAGGGTTACGATAATAATTTTTTTCAAAGGTTTTACGAAGTTTTTGGCAACGGTAACGCTGATTAAGTAGCTTTTTAGTAATACAAAGATTACGAATATAAAAGTCCTCAACTCGAGTACAAGCTTTTGAAAAACGAAAAGTTGAGACAACACATACACCCCATAAGAAGTTGCTCGAGGAACATCCCCATCCAAGTGGGGATAATTAACAATGTCAAAATTAAAATCATCTCTCTTGTCATAGATTTTGGTAATTATTTCACCATTTTCAATCGAGAGATCTAAATCAAGAAAAGAAGCGTTATTATCAGATATATTAGCTTTGTTAAGCTGAAGTTCTTTAGGATAAATATTATTAACCATAGTTGGCAAGAAAGGGTTGTCAATGTTCAATATGTTATCCAGATACCGAGAGGGGTCATTAAAGACACATTTCGAGTCTATTGTATTTGGGGGGAGAGAATTTCTATAGGTAACTGTAAATAGCTGTTAGAAATACATTTGCACAAGGTAATTGAGATTATTAGTTTTTTGTCAAAGGATGAGGCCCGTCCCATAAAGAGTATATAATAATGTAGTAAAAATTATAACCGTTTTACATTTTATGTGCACTTGTTTATTTGTTAAAACAACTATGTATAGATGGATTTTCTTAAAAGACCCGTGTTAACAGTTAATAGTTTTTGAAGTTTTAGCACAATATACTCTATTATCAGTTATTTCTCTGCCATGTTTTAGTAAATCGCAAATGCAAGAAACTCATCGGGGTTTCAATATTCAAAAGTCGTTGTCATCTGTCAGTGTTTTTGATCACCTGAGCCACCTGAACCAAAGGATCAATGTGAAAGTTACATAGAAAAAAGTAATGTTTAGTGTGAGTGCTTCTTTATTCAAAATGAATCCGTAAGGAACTCTATTATGCTCCGGATAAGATTTTTTAAAAAAGGGAGATAATTAAAAACGTAGTGAAGCTAGAGTTATGGTTCCTATGAACTGCATTCCGTCTCATTGTCCTAATCATTTAAACGAAATTTAATCAAGCATACTTTTTGAGTTATGCTCCGGACAAAAAGTGTGACGCACGGACGCACACACGGACGGACGAAAAAAGCGGCGACTATATTCTCCCACATAATAAACAATCTAGTGTTTTTATTTACAATATGTTTTATATCAAAAACTAAGGTAATAGTAAATGAAAAGAAAAAAACTGATGGGGCCTCAATATAATGTCTCTGTGGTAATCAGTCAGCGAGAAGTAAGCAGTTAAAAACATGTTATCCATGATTTTTCAGCGACTACATTCAGTTGGGAAATGTGTCTTTAAAGGCTTCAATAACATCTGCCTGGGTATCTGGTGAAACACTCAACATGAAATCGCTTTCATAACAAAATAAAAACAAATCTACGACAAGTGGTGCACAGTTCGTACACAAGGTTATTATCCATGATATTGCGGTTTTTATAACTTGAAACATAGAACTTTTATTTAGTGACGTTTAACCACGATCTTTATCATATTGGTAAATACGCTGTTTTAACTAAATGGGAGATAACTCTGATACATACAATGGATCACCACTAATTAGTGAAAGAGATCACCCTATGTCATACCTGTTTTATAATACTTCACATTATAAAACAGCATTCAATTTCTTTAAGCTAAATGTACATAAGGACTTTCTAAACTTATTTTTTCAGTATACATATCAATTACAGAGTGGAGGGTTATAGAATCAATTATTATTACAATGCCATTATACCATGATCTATCAAACGCTTCCATTGAGTGATTACATCCTACATAGAATTTGCTTTTAGCTTTTAGCAAAATCCATTCACGACGAGTAGAGTATATCATATGTCATTAAGCATCCTACATTTTCTTGAACTCACCTTGAAGGACGGTTGATAACTTGATAGTAATTTCGGTTCCTTTTGTTAAGCAGGATCATAACTTCATTTCGTATAATTTCATGAACATGGAGGAGAATGTTATCTCTCTGTATCTTCGAGAATTCGGACAAATTTTATCTTTAAATAGCGTCAACTCAGAGCCAGCTTGATATTAAAAACCATCTAGGTTCGGTTTTGAGATGGTACGTGTTCGAGCCTCCGTGATCGCTTTCTGTCTAGATTTTATTTATTTGTTCCACTCCACAAAATTTCATTATGTTTTTTCTCTAGGATACGCTAGAGTAGACCTTGCGTGTTGTACGTTCTTTTATTGTTTGTTTGTTTTGCTTGTTTGTGTTTTACGTCATTTTCAACACATGCAAGGTTATATATGACGGTAGAGTTTTTGTGGTGGAGGCAGTTCACCAATTTTTCCTGGGTAGAACCAGTCCTGTTCACCTCCCACCATCCGTAAGAATCGACACTTCCTCACGTACAAGTCGATCTCCCAGTGGGATTCGAACCCGCAGCGGTGAGTGGCAAAGGTTTACAACGCAACGTCTTAACCACTCGGTCACGGAGACGCTATTTTCTTTTACTGACATATCTAGCGACGGTTATTGTGGCCACCTATGTCCTAAAAGAAGAGCCGTGGCACTTCGAGTGGAAGCCAGGAGGTATTATATGGAAAGGTATGTACAACTAAGTGCATAAAAGCAGATATCTTTGAAGCAACTAACATAAAAAAGAGAGAAAGGTAATATACTTGTTTTTTTAGTTTTTCATTCGTCTCTCAATAGTTCTTGAATATTGTTCGCATAATATACTTTGAATACTAACAACCTGCATATTGTGTTCTGAGACCACGAAGACCTGTTATATATGCACGCTCGTTAACGGTTTTTTAATTCATTCATTATCAGTCAGTCTCGGGGAACTGTATTTCAGTAGAATATATTGAAATTGCATACACTTAGCTTGCAAATATTTTTTCTGCATATGTTTGTTGCATGTAATATTTATTTAAATAGTCATATACCTATGTTAAACATCTTCATTATCGAGAGATCTGAAAACCTTGGAAAATGGCGAAAGAATTATTAAAATCGGATGACAAACAAAGAATGAGCATTTGAAGGTAGTTCTAAAACGGATTATGGAAGCCGTCATAGTTCTAAATTTTCATATAGGATGATTTAAAAAAAGCACAATAACTGTAGGAAAGAGTATACTCAAGTATAATAATGCATTATATTCTGCATGCATTTGAAGTGATTTTCTTTGGTTAATATGATATTTATCAATATGCCACATATATTAGTTTGAATTGTGACGTCATAGTTCGCAAAATGATGGCTCCGATATCATTTTCGAAAAACCTTCAAATGGTTATATCTTCTTTGTTAATCATCCGATTTTGAGAATTCTTTCACTCTTTTCCGAGTATTTTTGATCTCTCAATAACACATGTGTTTGGTTTTATGCTTACATTCCCTTTAATATTTTATTCTGTATTTTTACGTTTTCGGATTTCAAAAACTGGCATATGATTCCAATTTGTTTATACTGTATTTATACTAAACCAAATTGCTAAGTATCAACCTAAAAATATGTCAATAATATTCTCACTGTTTTGTGTATTTTGAGCTTGATTAGAGATACGGTTAAACTGCAAAATAACGAGTTTAAATCGTCTGCTCTGATTGCATAAACATATTTTAAAACGTTTAAGTCAATTTGTTTTCTTAGAAATAAGTTATAACACTTATACAACTGGGTATATAGGATTTTATTAAGTACTTCGAATTAGTGAAGCTTTCGATGTTCTTAATTCTAAAATATGCCAGTTAAAATTATTTTGACATCATGTTTTACATTACCACTACAAACGCGTTTGCAAAAGAAATTTTCGAAATATGTAATGTTAACGCTGAATAACAGTTACTCTGAATTTCAAACAATATTCAATGTAAAGGGAGGTAATTTAAGATTATCCATATTTCATTTTTTTATAGACGGAAAATCTGCGATAAATGGGTCAATTTTTTATGTTTTTTTCTATCATTTCATACCAATTTTAAGAATTTTATATCTTTAAGCGATCTTTGACTCATGTCAAAATACTTATCATATATCTATTCTAAAATATATTTAAAATAATAAAATTAGTTAAGATAAAAAAGTTGATACTTAGCAATTTTGTTCAGTGTATAAGGCAGGGGCATCGCTATGTTTGTTTCTGTCATTGTTCATGCATTTAGCATCGAATTTGGAGTCTGCATATTTATATTATAGTAGTGTTTTTCTTTTCATCATTGCAGGTGGCGAAGCACCGCGTGATTCGACCCAAATCACGTATACTGAGACCAATATACCACCCTATCTGTACACATTAATGTCATCTTTATCCGGCGCCGGTATTCTACTTGCCCTCATATTTCTAGTTATACGGTTTGTGCACTTGATATTACCCCTGAGGACAGTATCAACGCTAGCCGTTGATATTGCTCCAGAGGAGGAGACATTTGTCTCGAATTATCTCAGTAAATATTTTGATATGATGACTATATTTTAATTAAAATCCATCAGATGATTTTTAAAGCTGTAAGCGGATCGTTTGCATCATGTATTATTGAGGTAGATCATCTTTGTTCGTGTATCTTGTTGCGTACCAATATTATGTTTTCCTCCCGATAACATTTTTATAATACGGCTAGTTATCTGACGGTCAATCAGGCTTATAGACTACATGAGCTAGTAGGAGAAACCCTCCACCCCAAGGGGGAATTTTGTTGAGTATGATTTTCTGAAAGAACATACAATACGTTTCAAAATGAGACATGTGTGCCATCTTTAGTGAGTTTTGGGGGAAAACACTGCGTTTTTAGACGAAAATCGCCGAAATCTGGAATTATTTTTTAGAAAAAGAATGGAATATATTAGAACCAATTTGAATTGATGGAACCTTTCTTGGAACGCATCTCTACATGTCCCACCGTATAATTTATGGATCCGATACTTAAATATTGAGATTTTTGGTAAAAATGTTAAAAAATTGAATAAAGTCGCTGACAAATACATTGGGGATATTTAACTAAAAATTAGAAATATATCTAATACAACAGAAAAAGAAATATTGTAACCTTTTTGGGCAGGGTAAGGTCCAGTGATTAAGTAGAAAAAAGTCCCAACCCGCATGATGTTTGGAAATGCCTTAATTTTGGAGCGAAAAATGTGTATTTTTGTCAAAAATCGCCGGAATCTGGAATTATTTTTTGAAATTAGTTTGAATATAAACTTATCAAACTGAAGCAATAGGACTTTCTTCTACTTAATTATTGGACCTTTGTCTATCCAAAATGTTACAATATGTCTTTAAATTTTAACCCAATACCCCAATGGATTACAGAAATCAGTGATTTTTGTCATTTTTTCCAACATTTTGCCCTAAAATGCCAATATTTGAGCACATATGTTATATATGATGCCAGGAAAAACTTGAATATGTATGCTGTGCAACATTCTTTTGCTTCAATTTGATAACTTAATGTTCAAACTAATTTTAAAATATAACGCCAGATTCCGGCGATTTTTGAAAAAAATACACCTTTTTCGCCCCAAAATTATAGCATTTCTAAACGTCATGCGGTTTGGTACTTTTTTCTATTTAATCACTGGACCTTACCCTGCCTAAAAAGGTTACAATATTTCTTTTTTCTATTGTATTAGATATATTTCTATTTTTTAGTTAAATACCCCAATTTATTACAGAAATCAGCGATTTTATAGATATTTTTTAAATTTTTACCCAAAATCTCTATATTGAAGTATCGGATCCATAAATTTTATGGTGGCCGGACATGTAGAGATGCGTTCCGAGAAATATTCCATCAATTCAAATTGGTTCTAATATATTCCATTCTTTTTCTAAACAATAATTCCAGATTTCGACCATTTTCGTCTAAAAACGCAACGTTTTCCCCCCAAAACTCACTAAAGCCCCAACGAAATTTCCCCTGTGGGGAGGGGGTCTACAGCCAGCTCAAGAACTATTAGTTACGGTAGTTTTACACACCCGGAAACATATCAACTGCTTATTTTTAGAAGATATTGATCCTTAGGAATATTACGAGCCATAAATTACACTCCTTAGTCTGGGGACGAATTCCACTCCTTTCAATTCACCAACGAGGTTAGAATATAGCAATTTATGACCAATGGAAAGTTGAGTATAGGTAAATATGTAAACGAAGAGGAACTCGCTATATACGTACCTAGTTATCAATATCAATATCAACAGAGTCGTACTCGTGAATCCTCTTTTATAAACTAAAATAATGATGAATTATTAACTACGCATGGAAACTTTCATTTTATTAATTTTAAGGAACATGCATTTGATTTGTATGCACTGCATAAAAATGTATTTCCACAGTTCATAGCATCAAGAGACATACATGTTCATCACTCGTATTTGCGAGGCGGGAGATGTGGGGTGCGTGCTAGTATTTGATGGATTTTGATGAAATAAAATCAAAATTACCAACATTGCCTGCTAAAATAGAAGGCGTAACCTAAAACAAATGTGTTTCATAGTATGATATTTTTTCATTTATGCAAAATACAGTTAACAGAGAACCCAGGTACATACAAGTAACATGAATGTAATATAACGCAGAAAACCAAAGAATTATAATAACCGTCAAGAATCTCGAACTTATGGTCAATCAGAATTTATACGGACGCACGGCAATGTTACTTTCTTTACATATTATTGCGACCATTGCTAAATACTATTTCAATATTTCACTATACCGTGTTTTTTTTTCAGATTACATTTCAGTAATATTCTTAAATCTTTGGACAGGTTAAATAACGACGAAAAAGTGAAATCTCAAAATATTATAATATATACAAGCATGTTTAAAGTCAATATGATACTAATACGAGATATAACTATAACTGAACTCTTTTATTGTGTAACTGAATCAACTATCTTGAAATTCTCGGCGAATATGTTGATGTTAATGTCTCGTCTAATGATTCCTTCGATATGAAACATTATGACATGCACTAGTATGTGCTTCCTATTGTTGCTGCATCCGTATTTTTGAAAAAGGGTAGAGAATGACTTTTTTGCATCAACAATCTTTAATTATAAAAATAACTGCAATACAAATTTTAAGACAAATGCTTTTAAAATGTCGTTTAAAGTTATAGTATTCAGATATCTCAATGTCTGAATGTAAAAAAAAATGTAATTTGCATTTTTTTGAAATTTGCCGATTTTCAAGATTTCACCGAAAATTAACATGAAATGCAACTATGAAAATGATTAAATTTACGAAAGCTTCTAGTTCGAAAAATTAACTGCAGGCATTTTTGTGATTTCCTCCGCTATAAAAAAACACAAGTTTCATAAGTTTCTTAAAAGAAAAGATAGAAAAAATATATAACTTAAAATGTAGGGGCAAAACACACACATTTGCAAATAATGATAAAAATAATATAAATGTTAACCAAAGATAGCTTTATAAGGTATATGATATACATCAACAATAACTGTTATTTTTTTTATCACAAAATATGATTAAAATAGTTATTTTGATTAATTTGTAAAATCATCAGTAACATACGAGCAAACTGTCCTATTATCTGTCAAGTTCTTAATATTGCGGTAAAAAGTCGAGCTTTTAATTCAACATCTATATTTTTGTCTTAAAATAAAACATACCGAGGGCTGGGCGCAAGACTACGGTAACTGTTTTTTTTTTTTTTACAGGAGAAGGAGAAAACTGAATATCTTCCATAAAATTTGATCATTATCAATCAGATTTAAGTTAATAAAAAGATGCCTTTTTAATGTATAATAAATAAAAACATTTATTAATTTTAGAGTTATTTGAAAATATTTCACTTGCAATAGTCTTGCCACTAAAAACTGATATCCGCGAATATATTTAAATTGGCAAGACTATGGTATGGTAAGTCAACTTACCACTTACCATAGTCTTGCATGGTATTTTAATCTTTTTCTACTCAAAACACATTGCAAGACTATACCACATTAAATATCAAACAAATGCTGAACACATGTAATGTTGTTACCATGTTTTATTCAATATTCTATAAGAAATTGTGATCTTTGAATATTGATCACACTGGTGACTTCATTTTTTTCAAACTTAACACAAACATCATTTTCATTTTACTTTCCAGGTTTTAGCATACTAAGATAATGACTACACATATAAACGTAATAAATATTCATATCATTAAATATTTTTTTTAACAGTATCTAGATATTGTCTGTAATAGTGATGTAATCCTTTGCTGCGTTCAATTTTAGATGAACATTAGGATAATTATTGTTATATTGTTTGGAATAAAAACATTAATCAAATAGGATTAAGAAATTTCTTTCTGAGTGAAATATTACTGGTTAATCTCTACAATTGTATTTAGCGTATATTGTGCTGAGCATGTCTCTGATCATTTTGTAAATCCATATTGATCAGCCTGGACCCTACAATTGATAAACATTCTACTGTGCATTTCAGGGTACCTATGCGTCGAATATGAATCAAGATTAGTTTTTATTATTTATATGTTTTAATACCTGATATGAATGAAAAGAATGAAAACGGACGCTCCTGAATCTGTTTTCAATCTTCGCGTAGCCATCCTCTAAGCTTCGCAAAGCCAACAAATCATTTTGAACCCCCGTGTTTACATGTAATTTTATTGACAGCCGAAAACCAAAATGGCGACGGCGGAAGATTCATTTTTTTTCTAAGGTAGGTTGACTTAATCAGTTAACCAACAGTGGTGTAAATTACAAATTAAATACCAAACAAATGCTGAACATTAACTTGTAAATATACCAAAGTTTGCTAAGCACCAAACCTTTTTCGCCTTATTTTTAAACCCATACGCAAAATTGTGTAGGGTGACATGTAAAAATACGCAAGACAATTGTTTTCTAATCAACTTTTGAGAATTAAATAATTCATTTCACATACATTTATCGTAAAACAAAATTAATTGTTGAGTTGTATGATGTTGGTTAAACCAACAATTTAAAACCATTTTTTCAAATTTTTCATGCAGCAGAATTTTGCATTAAAATGCCCAATCAAAAACAACTATCGCGCATGAAATTTTTATTTTTCAACCGATTTTGAAAAGTAAGGTATTTATATTTACCACTAAAAATGTTTGTTTCACTGACATACAGCTTATTTAGATGGTAGATTAATTTTATCTTAAAAGACCAAAAACCCTTTGGCTGAAACAAGCGCCCCAAACAATAGTGTTTTATCATATATAATTCATTTCTCCTTTCAAACTTTTTTATTACACTCACAGTACATAACGTATATGAGACTATAGACGTATATAACGTATATGAGTATAACGTATATGAGACTATGGACGTACATAACGTATATGAGACTATAGACGTATATAACGAAAATGTGTATAACGTATATGAGACTATAGACGTATATAACGTATATGAGTATAACGTATATGAGACTATAGACGTATATAACGTATATGAGACTATGGACGTACATAACGTATATGAGACTATAGCCGTATATAACGTATATGAGTATAACGTATATGAGACTATAGACGTACATAACGTATATGAGACTATAGACGTATATAACGTATATGAGACTATAGACGTATATAACGTATACGAGTATAACGTATATGGGACTATAGACATACATAACGTATATGAGATTATAGACGTATATAACGTATATGAGACTATAGACGTATATAACGTATATGAGATTATAGACGTATATAACGTATATGAGACTATGGACGTACATAACGTATATGAGAATATAGACGTATAAAACGTATATGAGTATAACGTATATGAGACTATAGATGTACATAACGTATATGAGAATATAGACGTCTATAACGTATATGAGATTATAGACGTATATAACGTATATGAGACTATGGACGTACATAATGTATATCAGACTATAGACGTATATAACGTATATGAGTATAACGTATATGAGACTATAGACGTACATAACGTATATGAGACTATAGACGTATATAACGTATGTGAGTATAACGTATATGACACTATAGACGTATATAACGTATATGAGACTATGGACGTACATAACGTATATGAGACTATAGACGAATATAACGTATATGAGTATAACGTATATGAGACTATAGACGTACATAACGTATATGAGACTATAGACGTATAAAACGTATATGAGACTATAGACGTATATAACGTATATGAGACTATAGACGTATATAACATATATGAGTATAACGTATATGGGACTATAGACGTACATAACGTATATGAGACTATAGACGTATATAACGTATATGAGATTATAGACGTATATAACGTATATGAGACTATAGACGTATATAACGTACATGAGATTATAGACGTATATAACGTATATGAGACTATGGACGTACATAACGTATATGAGACTATAGACGTATATAACGTATATGAGTATAACGGATATGAGACTATAGATGTACATAACGTATATGAGAATATAGACGTATATAACGTATATGAGATTATAGACGTATATAACGTATACGAGACTATAGACGTACATAACGTATATGAGACTATAGACGTATATAACATATATGAGTGTAACGTATATGAGACAATATACGTATATAACGCATATGAGACTATGGACGTACATAACGTATATGAGATTATAGACGTATACAACGTATATGAGACTATGGACGTACATAGCGTATATGAGACTATACACGTATATAACGCATATGAGTATAAAGTATATGAGACTATAGACGTACATAACGTATATCAGACTATAGACGTATATAACGTATAAGAGTATAACGTATATGAGACTATAGACGTACATAAAGTATATGAGACTATAGACGTATATAACGTATATGAGTATAACGTATATGAGACTATAGAAGTATATAACGTATATGAGACTATATACGTATATAACGTATATGAGTATAACGTAT
Source organism: Cyrtodaria siliqua (assembly GCA_037043455.1). Classification (NCBI taxonomy): domain Eukaryota; kingdom Metazoa; phylum Mollusca; class Bivalvia; order Adapedonta; family Hiatellidae; genus Cyrtodaria; species Cyrtodaria siliqua. The sequence continues at coordinate 6,313 of JAWPHD010022886.1, read as the reverse complement.
ATGAAACTATAAACGTATATAACGTATATGATACTATAGACGTATACAACGTATATGAGTATAACGTATATGAGACTATGGACGTACATAACGTATATGAGACTATAGACGTATATAACGTATATGAGTATAACGTATAGGAGACTATAGACGTACATAACGTATATGAGAATATAGACGTATAAAACGTATATGAGTATAACGTATATGAGACTATAGACGTATATAACGTATATGAGTATAACGTACACCAGACTATAGACGTATATAACGTATATGAGTATAACCTATATGAGACTATAGACGTACATAACGTATATGAGTATAACGTATATGAGACTATAGACGTATATAACGTATATAAGTATAACGTATATGAGACTATAGACGTACAAAACGTATATGAGATTATAGACGTATATAACGTATATAAGTATAAAGTATATGAGACTATAGACGTACATAACGTATATGAGACTATAGACGTACATAACGTATATGAGATTATAGACGTGAATAGCGTATATGAGTATAACTTATATGACACTATAGACGTACATTACATATATGAGTATAACGTATTTGAGACTATGGACGTATATAACGTATATGAGACTATAGACGTATATAACGTACATGAGACTATAGACGTACATAACGTATATGAGTATAACGTATATGAGACTATAGACGTATATAACGTATATAAGTATAACGTTTATGAGACTATAGACGTACATAACGTATATGAGAATATAGACGTACATAACGTATGTGAGTATAAAGTATATGAGACTATAGACGTATATAACGTATATGAGACTATAGACGTACATAACGTATATGAGATTATAGACGTGAAAAGCGTATATGAGTATAACTTATTTTAGACTATAGACGTACATAACCTATATGAGTATAACGTATATGAGACTATAGACGTACATAACCTATATGAGTATAACGTATATGAGACTATAGACGTACATAGCGTATATGAGACTATAGACGTATATTACGTATATGAGTATAACGTATATGAGACTATAGACGTATATAACGTATATGAGTATAACGTATATGACACTATAGACGTATATGACGTATATGAGACTATAGACGTATATAACGTATATGCGTATAACGTATATGAGACTATAGACGTACATAACGTATATGAGTATAACGTATATAGGACTTTAGACGTATTTAACGTGTATGAGACTGTAGACGAACATAACGTATATGAGTATAACGTATATTGGACTTTAGACGTATATAACATGTATGAGACTGTAGACGTATATAACGTATATGAGACTTTAGACGTATATGACGTATATGAGTATAACGTATATGAGACTATAGACGTTTATAACGTATATGAGACTATAGACGTAATTAACGTATATGAGTATAACGTATATCAGACTATAGACGTATATAACGTATAAGAGACTATAGACGTATATAACGTATATAAGTATAACGTATATGAGACAACAGACGTATATAACGTATATGAGACTATAGACGTATATAACGTATATGAGACTATAGACGTATATGACGTATATGAGACAATAGACGTCATTAACGTATATGAGTATAACGTATATGAGCCTATAGACGTATATAACGTATATGAGACTATAGACGTATATAAAGTATATGAGTATAACGTATATGAGACTATAGACGTAAAGACGTATATCACGTATATGAGTATAACGTAAATGAGACTATAGACGTATATAACGTATATGAGACTATAGACGTACATAACGTATATGAGACTATAGACGTATATAACGTATATGAGTATAACGTATACGAGACTATAGACGTATATAACGTATATGAGACTATAGACGTACATAACGTATGTGAGTTTAACGTATATGAGACTATAGACGTATATAACGTATATGAGACTATAGACGTACATAACGTATATGAGTATAACGTATATGAGACTGAAGACGTATATAACGTATATGAGTATAACGTATATGAGACTATAGACGTATCTAACGTATATGAGACTAAAGACGTTTATAACGTATATGAGTATAACGTATATGAGACTATAGACGTATATAACGTATATGAGACGATCGACGTATATAACGTATATGAGACTATAGACGTAAATATGGTATATGAGTATAACGTATATGAGACTATAGACGTATATAACGTATATGAGACTATAGACGTATGACTATAGACGTATATAATGTATATGAGTATAACGTATATGAGACTATAGAGTTATATAACGTATATGAGACGATGGACGTATTTAACGTATATGAGACTATAGACGTAAAAAAATGTATATGAGTATAACGTATATGAGACTATACACGTATATAACGTATATGAGACTATAGACGTAAAGACTACTAGACGTATATAACGTATATGAGTATAAACGTATATGCGACTATAGATGTATATAACGTATATGAGACTGTAGACGTATATAACGTATATGAGTATAACGTATATGAGACTATAGACGTATATAACGTATATGAGACTATATACGTACATAAGGTAATATGAGTATAACGTTTATGAGACTATAGACTTTTATAACGTATATGAGACTATAGACGTACATAACGTATGTGAGTATAACGTTTATGAGACTATATACGTATATAACGTATATGAGACTATATACGTACATAATATATATGAGTATAACGTATATGAGACTATAGACGTATATAACGTATATGAGACTATAGACGTATATAACGTATATGAGTATAACGTATATGAGACTATAGACGTATATAACGTATATGAGACGATGGACGTATATAACATATAAGAGACTATAGACGTAAATAACGTATATGAGTATAACGTATATGAGACTATAGACGTATATAACGTATATGAGACTAAAGACGTAAAGACTATAGACGTATATAACGTATATAAGTATAACGTATATGAGACTATAGACGTATATAACGTCAATGAGACGATGGACGTATATAACGTATATGAGACTATAGACGTAAATAACGTATATGAGTATAACGTATATGACACTATAGACGTATATATAACGTATATGAGACTATAGACGTAAAGACTATAGACGTATATAACGTATATGAGTATAACGTATATGAGACTATAGAGGTATATAACGTATATGAGACTATAGTATAACGTATATGAGACTATAGAGGTATATAACGTATATGAGTATAATATATATGAGACTATGGACGTACATAACGTATATGAGATTATAGACGTATATAACGTATATGAGTATAACGTATATGAGACTATAGACGTACATAACGTTTATGAGACTATAGACGTATATAACGTATATGAGACTATAGACGTACATAACGTTTATGAGACTATAGACGTATATAACATATATGAGTGTAACGTATATGAGACTATAGACGTATATAACGTATATGAGACTATGGACGTACATAACGTATATGAGACTATACACGTATATAACGTATATGAGCCTATGGACGTACATAACGTTTATGAGACTATAGATGTATATAACGTATATGAGTATAAAGTATAAGAGACTATAGACGTACATAATGTATATGAGACTATAGACGTATATAACGTATATGAGTATAATGTATATGAGACTATAGACGTACATAAAGTATATGAGACTATAGACGTATATAACGTATATGAGTATAACGTATATGAGACTATAGACGTATATAACGTATATGAGACTATATACGTATATAACGTATTTGAGTATAACGTATATTAGACTATAGACGTATATAACGAATATGAGTATAACGTATATGAGACTATGGACGTACATAACGTATATGAGACTATAGACGTATATAACGTATATGAGTATAACGTATAGGAGACTATATACGTACATAACGTATATGAGATTATAGACGTATATAACGTATATGAGTAAAACGTATATGAGACTATAGACGTATATAACGTATATGAGTATAACGTATATGAGACTATAGACGTATATGACGTATATGAGACAATAGACGTCATTAACGTATATGAGTATAACGTATATGAGCCTATAGACGTATATAACGTATATGAGACTATAGACGTATATAACGTATATGAGTATAACGTATATGAGACTATAGACGTAAAGACGTATATCACGTATATTAGTATAACGTAAATGAGACTATAGACGTATATAACGTATATGAGACTATAGACGTACATAACGTATATGAGACTATAGACGTATATAAGGTATATGAGTATAACGTATATGAGACTATAGACGTATATAAGGTATATGAGTATAACGTATACGAGACTATAGACGTATATAACGTATATGAGACTATAGACGTACATAACGTATGTGAGTTTAACGTATATGAGACTATAGACGTATATAACGTATATGAGACTATAGACGTACATAACGTATATGAGTATAACGTATATGAGACTATAGACGTATATAACGTATATGAGTATAACGTATATGAGACTATGGACGTATCTAACGTATATGAGACTAAAGACGTTTATAACGTATATGAGTATAACGTATATGAGACTATAGACGTATATAACGTTTATGAGACTATAGACGTATATAACGTATATGAGTATAACGTATATGAGACTATAGACGTATATAACGTATATGAGACGATCGACGTATATAACGTATATGAGACTATAGACGTAAATAACGTATATGAGTATAACGTATATGAGACTATAGACGTATATAACGTATATGAGACTATAGACGTATTGACTATAGACGTATATAATGTATATGAGTATAACGTATATGAGACTATAGAGTTATATAACGTATATGAGACGATGGACGTATTTAACGTATATGAGACTATAGACGTAAAAAACGTATATGAGTATAACGTATATGAGACTATACACGTATATAACGTATATGAGACTATAGACGTAAAGACTATAGACGTATATAACTTATATGAGTATAACGTATATGAGACTATAGAAGTATATAACGTATATGAGACTGTAGACGTATATAACGTATATGAGTATAACGTATATGAGACTATAGACGTATATAACGTATATGAGACTATATACGTACATAATGTATATGAGTATAACGTTTATGAGACTATAGACTTTTATAACGTATATGAGACTATAAACGTATAAAACGTATATGAGTATAACGTATAAGATACTATAGACCCATATAACGTTAATGAGACTATATACGTACATAACGTATATGAGTATAATGTATATGAGACTATAGACGTATATAACGTATATGAGACTATAGACGTATATAACGTATTTGAGTATAACGTATATGAGACTATAGACGTATATAAAGTATATGAGACTATAGACGTACATAACGTATGTGAGTATAACGTTTATGAGACTTAACGTATATAATGTATATGAGAATATAGACGTACATAACGTATATGAGTATAACGTTTATGAGACAATATACGTATATAACGTATATGAGACTATATACGTACATAATATATATGAGTATAACGTATATGAGACTATAGACGTATATAACGTATATGAGACTATAGTCGTATATAACGTATATGTGTATAACGTATATGAGACTATAGTCGTATATAACGTATATGAGACGATGGACGTATATAACATATAAGAGACTATAGACGTAAATAACGTATATGAGTATAACGTATATGAGACTATAGACATACATAACGTATATGAGACTATAGACGTATATAATGTATATGAGTATAACGTATATGAGACTATAGACATACATAACGTATATGAGACTATAGACGTAAATAATGTATATGAGTATAACGTATATGAGACTATAGACGTATATAACGTCAATGAGACTATAGACGTATATAACGTATATGAGACTATAGACGTAAATAACGTATATGAGTATAACGTATATGAGATTATAGACGTATATAACGTATATGAGACTATAGACGTAAAGACTATAGACGTATATAACGTATATGAGTATAACGTATATGAGACTATAGACATACATAACGTATATGAGACTATAGACGTAAATAATGTATATGAGTATAACGTATATGAGACTATAGACGTATATAACGTCAATGAGACTATGGACGTATATAACGTATATGAGACTATAGACGTAAATAACGTATATGAGTATAACGTATATGAGATTATAGACGTATATAACGTATATGAGACTATAGACGTAAAGACTATAGACGTATATAACGTATATGAGTATAACGTATATGAGACTATAAAC
>JAWPHD010022885.1:0-23724 GCA_037043455.1 Cyrtodaria siliqua | reverse complement strand
GAACCCGTAATCTGACATTGCTGTTTTACATTTATAAATTTTACATGTGAAACACTGTAGGTCAATTAACACTCAGGTGTGGAGATAAACTATGCTTTTTTTTGCAAAGGTGTGCTCTCTTTATTAAAGTGGGTACATCAGGCTTTTCAAGTTTTCAGAAGAATGTAAAATTTAAAAAATGTTACAATTGATGATAAAAGTGTCATGTCAAAAAAATATGTTAGCACCATATTGTTCAGGTCTGAAATTTGAATTCTCCATTGAAATGAATTGGGCGTAAAATGCTGAAACTAAACCTGGAGCGTAACCTAGTCACTTTTTGACTCATTCATTATGTTAAGTCCCTTCAGCATGTTCAGAATAGAAAATATCCTTATTCGTATTCAACTGACCTTTTTCCATCGAGCAACTTCCTGTTTATTGTTTTTTTCTCTCTTTCATACCGTCTAATCGGACTTCATTAAACAATTTATTCGCAAAACATCTCGATCACTTCTTTGAATTGATTTGATTGGTCAGTCTTTTTACTGTGCTCAAAGGAGATAACAGGGTCTGTGTGAAGTCAGTACTTAATGCAAACAGTAAATTGTGCTAGTCAAATAGAAAACTTGCTCAACGATAAAAAAAATAACGGAAAAGGCCAGTCGAATACGAGTGTTATTTGTCAATTTAAAGTCGAAATCCTAGACCACCATGAAAAGACTGATTTACCTGCTCTAAAGATTTAAAATATCAAAATTCACCTGACAAAATGTCTGTTTTATTATTACCTTCCTTACCTGCATTTTGATTAGAATTATGCGTTATCAACAAGGATCTGACAAATATTCCGCTACGGATAGTTGTATTATGCGTTGGTATAAATTTATGCATTTAATAGGAAAATGGTATTATGTTTTAAACAATATATATATATAACAAAGGAATACAATCAGAAATGATGCCATTGTCATTTTGCAGTTTGACTGCTGAGGGAGGGTTACCGGACTATAGGATTTACTAACAGTATACATATACTAAAAAATAAATAATCTCAAGATTACAATCATTTGTAATATGTGTTGGTTGTTGTTCATTCTTTAAACTTCATGGAATTGAACATGTTGAAGCAAGAGAGCCTAAGTGCATCAATATGTTCCATAAATTTCAAAATATATACAATAAATGACTGACGGGTTAACACTTAGTGTCACTTATCAGTGAAAAATAAGTGAATTCAGCAGCAAGGTGTAGGTTTTATGCAACTGATGTTTTTGGATTTAACAGTAGGATTTCATTGGCTAAGTAATAGGGTATGGTCTCATCGAGTTGGTTAATTTAAACATCGAGATGGGCACAGCATGTCCATTTCATCTGTTTGCCATACTCTTAACTTCTTAACTGGTAGAGCACACCAGTCATTCTGACAGGCGTTATTTTCAATTAAATGGTTTATAACTGTGCAAATACAAAGGAAATGGCTTCATACAAAATATCGTATTTGTACTAGTAACAATAAATCTTTAACACACTATTAACAGAATATTATACATTATATTATACTTACAATATTCATCATCAAGCAACTTCAATAGCACTTATTTATAAGTTATCGTAAATTCATGCAGACACATCATAAATATATTTTATATGTATATTTAACATGAATAAAGCAGACAATTTATGGAACAGTATATTATCTGTTAGAGTAAGTTTAAGAATATTTTAGTATGGCAAAACTCCAATGTGTTTGAAAATATTCATATCTGCCCCTAAAGATATCCAACACATGTTAGACACGCATGCATATCTTACCCAATTTAGGGTAGTATCTAACCTAAAGACTTGGATTAGAATCAGATATGCATACATAGAGTTAGATATGCATACCTAGAGTTAGATATGCATACACAGAGTTAGACATGCATACATAGTCAGATATGAATACATAAGAGTTAGATATGCATACAAAGAGTTAGATATGCATACATATAGATATGCATACATAGTTAGATATGCATACATGCATACATAGAGTTAGATATGCATACATAGTTAGATATGCATACATAGAGTTAGATATGCATACATAGTTAGATATGCATACATAGAGTTAGATATGCATACATAGAGTTAGATATGCATACATAGAGTTAGATATGCATACATAGAGTTAGATATGCATACATAGTTAGATATGCATACATAGAGTTAGATATGCATACATAGAGTTAGATATGCATACATAGTTAGATATGCATACATAGTTAGATATGCATACATAGTTAGATATGCATACATGCATACATAGAGTTAGATATGCATACATAGTTAGATATGCATACATAGAGTTAGATATGCATTCATAGTTAGATATGCATACATAGAGTTAGATATGCATACATAGTTAGATATGCATACATAGAGTTAGATATGCATACATAGTTAGATATGCATACATAGAGTTAGATAGGCATACATAGTTAGATATGCATACATAGAGTTAGATATGCATACATAGAGTTAGATATGCATACATAGTTAGATATGCATACATAGAGTTAGATAGGCATACATAGTTAGATATGCATACATAGAGTTAGATATGCATACATAGTTAGATATGCATACATAGAGTTAGATAGGCATACATAGTTAGATATGCATACATAGAGTTAGATATGCATACATAGAGTTAGATATGCATACACACCTAACCAATCAGCCATATTTATGGAGGAAAGTTGTCGAAATGATCATGTAAAGGGATTCTAGAATTAAAAATTATTCTCACTTTACAGTATATACTGTTAATTGATATTCTTTGTCAAGCAACCTTATTGAAAGCACTTTTTTCAACCCTAGTTCATGGGACGAGTCATCTAATAAAGTAAGGGATGGCAAGGAGTCCTTTTACCATTTCCATCCCCACCCACCTGATTTTACTGCAACATGTGTCATTCTCCCTTTGGCTTCATCCCTACCTGCCTACACCAACACTATGAGCAAATAAATTATGAATACAGCACAAACAGTGAATATTTTCGTTCAACATGGAACATTCTGCATTTAATTTAAATGTAAAGCAGCCATTCCTAAAGCAACAGTTCCAGGTGGCAACAGTTCCCAGTGTATTATAGCCAAATGTGTTTTGATTCACATTCTTTGCATCCACGTATAATCCATTGGACTGTTGATATAATGCTACATGTAGTTTCATCTTGAACTGTCCCACTCAAACATGAAATGAAGAAACATCTCAGCGTGAAACGCCAAACCTTCAGCATCCTGGGAAGCTCCTAAAATCAAAAAAATGTACAATGTGTAAAGGTAAAATAATGTTATGCCCATTCACTACACTCAAGTGATATGAAAACGCAACACGGGAATTTCCGCTATATATTGTATATACTGCACACTTAATTGCACATAATATTCCAAAGAAATCCCAAGATGTTTTTTAAAAAGAAAGTTGCAGTTAACTAGAGAAAGGACACAACTGTGATGTTTTAGACGTTTTAATCACACTACACTTTGTAACAAGAACTTCATAAATGTTGAAGTAGCTCTTTGAAAAATTGAGCTAGTTCAGTACTGTATTTAACGTAAATAGTTTGCAAAATGTTGCATCCTAAGTTTGCTCACATGACTGAGCCAAACGCGTACTCTGTGAATAATGAAACATTGAAGGAATACTATTTGCTGTATTATTTGTTGTTTTAGTATTTTTTCCAAAAGGAAAGGTCTTACGTAGCCATGTACCATTCGATTAAAAGCAGCATATTGTATATACAATATATAGCGGAAATTCCCGTGTTGCGTTTTCATATCACTTGAGTGTACATCCAAGGCACAATCAGGGATAACTACCATAAACATGTTAACTTATTTATTGTATTCAAGGAACAACCAAGAATAACACCTGTTCTATCTAACCAATGAAAAAAAAAAAGAGAAAGGAAAAAGATTGAAAAATATTAGAAGGACCTTATCTGTAAGCTATAACAATAACTGTCAAACATGTCAAACATAGAACATGTGTGTATTAGAAAACACATATCAGATATAACTAAGAGGCAATGACAGGGGAACTGCCTTAAAATGCCAGTAGTAAAGGGCAACTATGGCTATTTACTCAGTTTTTATACCCTAACCATGCTCTTATACTTTCTTAGATTGTTTGTAATAGTTAGTTTCAAGGCAAACAAGCTTAAAAATAAGCTTAAAATATAGAGTTTAGATGACAAAGAAATTATGTATTACCTTTCAAAGTTTGCAGTAGCTGTAGCCATCTTGTTTCTTACTAAGAAGGTAGCCAGTACCTCTGCAACCTACAATGAACAATGTTGCAGGTACACACTGAACTATTCTATCATTATAGGCATATCATTAACATAATTAACCCTTTTTTTAAGGGACAGTTGTTTTAAGTCATAATGCTATATTCGAGAAAACAGTGGGGAAAAAATTACTGCTTTAGAAAAGATCCGTCATCAACATTGCAATGTGCTTAAACATTAATTGCTGTTAAATTTTGAGTTAAAGAAAGAGAAAATGTGTAAAATAAGTATATGGTGCAACTGACTTTCCTTCCAGAAAAATAAAATTATTTGGTTAATGTCCATTCATCAGGTTTAACTATTTTAGCTCAGAGAGATGTCTTCTTTTTTTCTAAAAAAAAAAAGAGAAAAAAGGAGATTAAAAGAGATTAAAATTAACAGAAATTTAAGCCTTGTATTAAAGTATCATGTGACCCAACGTTGTATTATTTTCTCGAACAACAGTAGTTTGTGAGCTCACCTGTTCTGGAACATCTTCATGGACAGCATGGCCGCTCTTCGGTAAAACCTGCATCTGGAATTTGCCTGGCCAGGTAATAATGTAGCAGGTAAGTATTAAAATAAATCCTTTATTTACGTAGGATAAATCAGAAATATACTAATCTGCTCTGGGGCACTCTAAATTCATAAGAAACATGGACAGAATACGGGAAGTAAGGAAAACAATGCTTTTTAGCATAAGAAAACTCATTCCCACACATCTGTTCATATACACATTTGGCGAACACTGGAACAAAGCAATGATATGCACAACTAGACATGGAACTGATCATCACTAAAAAGTTTTTTAAATCAGGGCAGGGGTTCAGGAGAACTAGTCAGGACAAAATAAAACCTTTAAAGGGCCATAACTCCACCAAAATAATTCAACCGGAACACAGTGACAATATGTACAACTAGGCTTGGTACTGATCATCCCTGCTGTTTTATTTAGAAGGCCCTTTCGTCTTAACTGGGCAAAATACAGCATTTTTTAACTAAATCAATGGCCATAACTTTGGTGTTCTACTCCGATTTGGTTGGTTTGCAAACTCGTCCAAGATTTCATTGATAGTAAGTAATAATCTGAACAAGTTTGATAAAGATCAGATAAAAAATGACGGTCCTACCGTCTTAATGAGGCAAAATAATAGCATTTTTAACTAAATCAAGGGTCATAACTCCGCTGTTACTGATTGGATCTGGCTGGTTTTCGAACTTGTCCGAGCTGTCATCGATATTAACAATCTGGTAAAGTTTGGAAAAATGAAAGCCCTATCGTCTTAACGAGGCAAAATATAGCATTTTTCAATAATTCAAGGGCACATAACTCTGGTATCAGTGGATTAAGTTTCATTTAGAAAAGGTAATAACTGTGAGCAAAGAATTGATAAAATACACTGAAAACCGGTATCTATATTGAAGAAATAAGAGGGAGATGAATGACAGTCTAACTATACCTTGCATCTGTCCGATTATGAGGTCTTTGTCCAATCTGTCAACACCTGTAAAAGTTAACAAACACCCGCTGCAAATGTATGGTAGGCCAATTTAAACAAGCAAATTCAGCAAAATTAACTAGAACTATCACCGAATGTGATGAATACCCCCGCTGTTTTGCTATAGCCGATGAAGATGGGCAAAATCAAGAATAATAAAGGTCTAAAATATCTGTTAATTTTTTAACGTGAAAAAAAATCGAAGTAAAACAATTGCAGAATCGAAAAACCGTTGATGCAGAGACACATCATATCATCACGTGTGAACTGTATGTCAAGTGTAATAACAATCCATGAAAAGTTTTAAAATGAAAGCCACAGAGTGGAAAATTCTAAGTCAAACAAAGGGCCATAATTCTGTAATAAATTAGGCAATCAATGATGGGTGACATAAGGTCATCAGTTGTTGTGTGCACGTTTGGGAAGTCAATTCGAAAATATTTGAGAAAAAATGTGTTAACAGGACAATCCATTCAAGTGTTTGAGATATGCAAGTATTAAAAATGTGTTACGCGACATGACGGGACGAAAATGTGTTACGTGACGGGACGCAACGGAATGTTACGGACAACATGATTCCTATACTTTGTGAAAGCAGGGGTATAATTATGAGTGCCCTACGAGTTAAATAAATACAATAAGAAATGGCCACCAGACAGCTGCATTGTGTTAAAGCAGAAAAAGATTTTCACACGCACAAGCCGCACATCTCATTCTGCCCTAAATACAACTGCCAAGTGTGACCTTGTAGGTAAGGACTGTCTGTTGGTCATAGTGGTGAAACCTTGATTATATTTACTACTGGAACCACATGATAAAGAACTTATAGCCAGAACACGACTTGGTCAGACAGAATGACGGAAAGATGAAAATCGAGCAGACCTAAGATCCCCTCTGGAAGAAACCGTAAATACTGAAAAGCAACAAACACAAGAGAAAACTAGCAGACTCAGGTTTTATTGAGTTTGTTCTTGAGAGGTAAGATAAGGTGACAAAGTCAAAATTGCTCGATAAATTTTATGTATTCTACTATGAAAAATAAAACCTTCTTACCTGCTAAAAGTAATAATTTTGGCACATTACAAGACAAAAACTTATTGGATAATCCCTGAAACCAGCCTGGCCAGAACTGTTCTGTCTTTGATAGATCTAATCTCCATGTGTACTGTACAGAGGGAATCTGAAAAAGTAATGGTGTTTTATCGATAACAAGAGGCCCAGGGGCCTCAAAGCGCTCACCTGACACGATAGTAGAGGTGAAGATTAGGATTATGGAGGGCTTGGTGAAAGACTATTCTTGTTCAAGATTATTCTAATGTAAATATTAGTTGTGTTAAGTAGAGAGGTTTGCATGAAGCTGTACATTTTTGATGAATTAACTAGAACAATCACTGAAGGTAATGAATATCCACGATTTCTTGATTTTTAGTAAAAGTGAAAAAAAAGGTCCATAATTCTGTAAAAAATTAAAGAATCGTAAAATTTAATGCAAAGATACATCATATCTTCACATGTGAACTGTATGCCAAGTATGGTAACAATCCATGAAACCATTTAAAGTGAAAGCCACATGAATTCCATTTATACAATATTACAGTGGAAAAATTCCAAGTCAAACAAAGAGCCATAACTCTGTTATATATTAGGCAATCATCAATGTGTGATATTGAGCGATATAATGTCATCGGTTGTTATGTGTGTAAGTAGTCTGGGAACAATCCATTTGAAACTGTTTGAGATAAGAACCACCTAGTGTGGCATATACGCCTATCGTTTCATTGTTGTAGACCTAATACTTTGGAAGTTATTAGCAACAATCACTTGTAAAAGGCAAGGTTAAAATAGGGTGTGAGTAGGGTCATGGTCAGGTTTAGGGAATATAGAATGTACAGGCCCTCCTCTGAGCATCGCCAATGGCGAAAGAAAAAAGAAAATGGCCCAAATGTTCAGACTATGGCGAAAGTGTTTGGCGACATCAAAATTGCCGAAAAGCCATACTTGTTTAATTGCAAGGCCGTAAGCGGCTTGTTACAAATAGACCTCTATACTAAACACCTAGACGAGTGTACACTGACTGTAGAAAAAAGGGATAATCAACCACTTGACACCTACCACGCGCGAGCACTTAACCTTTAATAAACAAACAAAGCTGATAAACTTTACTGTTCCGGTAATTAACTTATTAATCCCTAAATAACAATTGATGACTGTTGTTTTTGCCTCGGGGTAATCAAGTCTGTCATGGAACACCTTCCAACCATAAATACACCTTGCTGAATAATATCTAGCCCCATCAGTTTCTAGCAAATCAAATACAAATTAACACCTTATTAATTTACATATTTTACATGACTGACAAGACCTAACGTTACTGACATTTGTTTGTTTTCGTTTTGGTTCACGACAATCATAATTGCGAGGTGTCTGCATCTGGATTTCACCAAAAATGCAAACATTTTACACGAAGCACTGGTTTATTAATAAGTTTTTAGGAGGTTTTATGTGTATTTCATTGCCAAAATATGCCTTTAATGTATATGGTAGTTCATCTTTTCAAAATAAGTTAAAAAAAAAAAAAAAAGGTGGTGTAGGAACATTCAAGATATTGGGGGTCAGAAACATTGCTTTGCTAGTCTACTTATTATTGTTATTTACTTATATTTTTTTGCTCTTATTTATTTCATTCCTTAGTGTACCAGATATAAATCAAATCTCTTATTTTCAACCACATTAAAAAAAATTGAAGTAGGAAGGGGTGACACTGCTCCCATACCCCCACCCACCAACCTCCGCCACACCCCGTTCCCACGCCCATTCCATTTCAACGCAAAAATGCCATCACTCCTTTAAAATAATCCATGGAAAAGCCCCGACTTAAAACAACACAGACGTTCATGGTTTGCTTGCAACACTTCATGTATACAATATTATATCTTAAAAAGAAACTATGTGTAACAATATCATTCTAAATGAATAAATCATATATTACTAATTCATCAGTTCCCTGTCACATTAGTGTACTAAGCTCTGTTAACAAACACATTTAAAATATACATAAAACTCTGAAAGAAATATGGCTCCAATTTCTCCAATTTGGCTCGAACTTTTTTCATTTGGCGCTAGAAAAAAATGGCCAAAGGAGGCCCTGATGTATCCAACCCTTTATAAAACAAGAATTACCTCAGGCGTTTTAAAACTCTGTTCATTTTTATTGTGAGTATCTTGAGTTTGTGGGACATGAGTGGGAGGTACTGCGGGTATCGTATCACCGTTCGCTTCTTTTTCCTCCATTATGGCATCAGCGTTCCCTCGAGTTGTAGGTTGTACACGGTGTAGACCAGTTTCCTCTTCTTCCTCCTCCTCCTCCTCCATAATGGCATTACAGTTCTCCTGAGTACCATGCAGTACATGTTGTTGACCAGTGGTCACCTGAGTGTTAGGCTGTACACGGTGTTGACCATGTTCCGTCTCTTCCTCTACCACATCCTCTGACGTGCCCATCTCTACACTATGTTGGTGTTCTAACACTGCAGATCCTGTCTCCTCAGTATCTATTCTGGGAAGGAAAGAAAAATGTTAGTTAAATTAGCATCACAGCTTTTCATCACTTTCAGAAAAGTTGGTGTTCTATTGAACATGAAATTATTATTTTACAACAATACAGTCAGGACGCACGGGAATGTAAACACGTGCATCAACCGAAGTGTTCTACTCTTTTTACCACAGTAGTTTGAGGCAAAACAGTCCCATTAACATGTGGCATTCTGTTTAATTAAAATGTGTATGATCTTACTGTTAATCAATAGTGACTGCATCAAAACCATTAAAACTGTGCATGTTGATGTGATATATAATGTACATAGTTTTAGAATAAACTTCTCAAGACTTTTGACTTGTCATTATTTCGATGAATGCAGAACGCTTTTACCTACTTAACTATTTTATCGTCATTTTTTGTGCACCCATTTGCAACCCTTCTAAAATGGTTCACCATGCCAGGTCAACAGACTGACTCAGTTTAGGCAATACACCTATCTTAGAAGTAAAGATAAAAAGAATGTGTACCTTAAGTTGGACATCATCTACGCAGACACACATCGAACACAGAAGTGATCCTTAAAGGGGGTACATCAGGATTTTTCTAGAAACATCTTAAATTATAAAATTCTTCCAGTTCATGATGAAACACTTATATCAATTAAAATATGATGTTAGAACCATTTTGTTAATGTCTAAACTTTTAAAACACCATATAGCTAGTACGCAATCGGACGTAAAATGCTGAAATTAACCTGGTGCGTCACCTAGGATAGCACGTATTACTGTGCAGAATGAATTTCTTTGCAAAACTAGGGATAATTTTTAGGCTCATTCATTATGTTTTGGCCATATAGAATAGAAAATATTAATATTTGTCAATTTTAAGTCCGACACCCAGACCCCCATTAAAAGCCTGATGTACTCCCTTTAAGTCAAGCTCTGCGCAAGCAGGCTTCACAAAAATGCACTTGTAATACTATCTATCGATCTACATGTATATATACTGCTACACCCTCTTGAGAGTATTATGAGCAGCCTCGTTTTGCAGCAAAGGTTAACGGCTGTGAATCGCTGATTAATGCAGCAGGTCAGCGAAAGCTTTATTACTCTCCCTGCACATGGGACCAATGGCTTTACAGTGAACATTTTTTAAAATTAACCTACCTTTTTACCTGCCCGACCATGGACACTCTTGCCGAGTCCAGGTTTCTTACCTGTCCACTTCTTACACTGAAATGAATACACACATGTGGCATGATCCATAATTACATGTAGGCAGTAGGTAGGTCTCTCAACTCTCAGCAATGCAACAAAGGTATACTCCACTACCAGGGTCAAATATATAAATTGTTAAAGAATTTATCTGAATTTCTACTCATCCTGCATCAATGAGCACTAGTCATGGCAAGCGGATGAGAATTTTCATGCCCTGCCTACTCAGCGTAATAACCACGACTTTATGATGGTCATCTACATGGACAAAGGCTTTGCAGTTTCCTATCACATCAAGACTGCCTTTTAATAAAGCTGTTATCTAAGCCAATCGACAGTGGAATTTATTATATACCTATCAATAATATATACATAGTACCTTCATTTTCTTACAATGGAATACAACAACCTGTATCACACTACAAGTTATCACTATGCTACTAAAATAGAATTAGTATCACTATCTTACTAAAAATAGAACAGCGTTTTTTCCAATGATTCAAGCAAGTTTTACGCCACTATGCACGAGAACGTCAAGACGACGTTACGTCATACAAACAAAACAAGTAGGTCAGACCAATGAACACCAACACCTCAAAACTACATACATTTTCCCGCTGCACTTTATCGAGAAATAATATGCTTTATTGAATGTGTATGCAATAGCAATGCAAATATTTATATGTTAATGATGTGTAAGAGGTTTATAATAAAAGGATCATTACTAGCTAGCGAGCTCCGCCTCTCGTGTGATCCTTATTCTGGCATTTACCTACTCGAGGTGATACAAACTTCAGAACACGTTTACTCTAGTAATAATCCTATTGTATCAGCTATTTTATATATTAGTTTGTTCCATTATCAATTTGTAAGACTTAACAGTTAGTAATGATTGTATAGCGACTTTCATACCCTTTTAAAGTTAGTCATGTTCAAGATCCAATATGTTAAACTCGAATGGGTTCATTCAAAAAGTGTTAAGAAATCTTGATATTAATTATAACAAATCTTGTTTGCACATATGTGAAAGAGAATGCAACTAATAAAACTCATATGAAAAAACAGTGGAATATCGACATGCAGTATTTTACGAAAAATTGTTTGAAGTTCTTCAACACTAAACATGGGCAGCCTGAACTGAACACACAACCTTAATATGTTTATATTGTATCTCCACCTGCACCTAATATTAACCCTTAACCCGCTACATATATATAACGGACTGTTCTTTCTTTGAATAAAGACCATTCCATTTATGTGACAAAGGGGTGTTTGGTGGAAAATGACTGATCAGCAGACAGATACTGTTCAATTATATTGGCAATGCTATTCCAAGAAAAAAATCTTTAATCCGGCCTCAATTTATATACCCAAGCTAATTGGTCATGTAGCATGTTAGCAATAAATAAGCAGGCTTTCCATGCTTTTTCAATGACCATTTAGCATTGGGAAATAGGTCCTTAAAGACTGCCTTTCAATAAAACGACTCATCAGCACGTTATATTTAGACCTAAGACCAGAGAGATGGAGAGGATACCTATAGGTTTGGGATATATGCACGAGTTCTTTCACATATTAATATTGAGCAACTTTAGGAGAAATAGGGAAATAGTCCTTAAATAAAATGATTAGATACTACATGCCATTGATTAACAGTTGCAGCAGAGTTTCCATCACACACACCTTTTAACCCTTAACCCGCTAAGCACAACTATAATAGCCTTTGTGTCCATTGTAAACACAGATCAGCCTGCGAGTAACTTGCAGGCTGATCATGGTTTACAATGTCTGTCAGGCATTGGTTACAAGTAACTACTATCATTTCTAAAGTCTTTGGTATGACTCGGTCAGGGGACTCGAACCCACGAACTCCTGAATGCAAGGCAGACGCAATAACCACTACACCACAATGTTTCGGTATTTCAAGACTGACAATAAAGATATTCTTATATACATACCACCACTCAATGGCATGTTCAAGAGACTTGAATACTTTAGGACGACCTCGTAAGAAACTCTGCATGCTCGACAGCGCCTCCATGGCAGTACCTTCTACGACATCTATAACACCGATACCGACCAGCGATGGGATAAGCTGTCTTTCTGCCGTGTGGACAGCTATTGCTCCACCCATACTATGGGTTGAATGAAATATACTTTATATTGGTACCATCGGTTCTTTATAAATTCTTATTATATGTGTGCTACTGTGCTTGCAAATGTTGTCCCTGTGCTTATACATGTAATGGTAAGGTTTGTATTAAAATATTAAAATGAATACATTATTTTAATCATATCACTGTGTGAAAATGCTTTTCCTGTGTGTTTTGAATATAAAATCTGTTAACGTAAATTTTGGTTGACAAACTTAGTAATGTGTGCTGGATCTAAGCAAGACAGATTTTAGTCACATGGTAAATTGTTACTAAATTTAAATGAGTTTCATAGTTTACATGTACTGGGCATTCAAAAAAGACCTGTGAATTAAATTTCAACAATAAAATAATTGATACACTAGTATGTTCAGATATAAACAATATTTACTACAATGATCCGAATGTTCGTGTTTTTATTATCAACAATATCAATAAAACTGCACCAAGACCATTCATGTCAGCGGTATACACAGGCTGACAGAAAAGACTCACCTGTGCCCAATAAGAACAATTGGTGGGGGTTTATCTCCGTACAGTTCCTTCACCACGTCTCCAACATCACTGAAATATATACAAACAAGTCGAATACGATGTTATATGTAGGATATAAATTAAATGCTGTCATCACCATTTATATTGGTACCAACCTGACACTTAGAACAATACTTAATGAAAAACACAAATGGTAGCACAAAGTCAAACTCGTACAATTAGTATCAATGGGCTTACGCTATTCACAAATACACATTTTGCCTTTAGACAGTAAGATAATTTATACATAAACACATACCTTAACATTTTAACAAAACAAAATGCATGTGAATTTAACCTGAGAAATCTGAGAACAGTTTCAATTTTCTCTAACAAATTGCTTGAGAATTTCATATATACGGAAGAGATACTTTAAATGTTAAGAGTTTTGTAGAGACCTCATAATCTGTTAGTAACACACATACCTGGAGAGAACTTCCGCAGAGAGTGTCTTGTCGTCTGTTGAAACACTGTCCCCTACACAAATGATACAAAACAAATGTAATAAATTGTCACCTACAGAAATTATCATACACAAATATGTAGATATACTGCAAGCTCACTCTGACCAGCCAGGGGTGTAACTTGTTTTAAAATAACTTATTTAGGTTATTACAGTTTTGGGTGTTTTTTATTTTTTCTCAAAACAACTATTTATTGTCAGATATGTAATCATTTTTGTGTTTTTAAATTTGTTTTCTATCATAGGCAGATTTGTCTTCCTGTAACATATGATATTTTCCCTGGTTCTATTATCTTTGTTGTTAACTAATTTGCCATTACTTCTTTTACATAAAGTTTAGAAATATTTTACCAAGCTCTTAAAGATGGTACATGTTACATAACAAATTTGGTAATTAATTAATTAGCACAATCACACCTCATGGTGCCATTATTTTTCAATTAGATGGTCAAGTTTTCTATTGAAAGGATTTATTGCTTAGGATTTATTACTGCAGCAACTAGTTTTATTATTAAAGATAAAATAATGGGATGGTCCTCCCCGACCCATAACACACTCATTCACGGGGAGATTAAATGGGTTTGCCCTTTTTAGGCAACTGAAAAAAACACAAAAAAACACAATTTATGCAAGTATCTTAAAGTAACACAAGCGCCAAATTTCGCTATAAAACCGTTCCTCCAAATTCTACCCATGTGTTGAGGTCACAAAATGATGCATATATGCTAATTAAAAAAAGGGAAATAATTGTGTTCTTGAAATTACACCTCTGACTAGAGAAGAAGGGGGACAATATATTCTTTTAGGTGAGGGTAATGAAATACTATGAGAGAATGTATACATGCTATTGGATTAACAAAGCACTTAAGCACACTATATCGCTTTTGTTTAATAGTAAACAATTTCAAGGCAAAACAATTTGAATCTAACTGTACCGATTCAAAAACCTTTAACAATGAATTTACGTAAAAGCGTTACCGTGTCCCCTGAGATCCACAGCCGCACATCTGCACGTCACCAGGTGTGACAGGGTGCTCTGAATAACACACGATACACATTATAAGTGTTCGTAACTTACTTTAACATGGATAGAACAATTCATAGCAGTATGCAGGGCAGGAAAGTTTGTTTCTCAGTTACTCATCCTATGTAATATTTGAATGGTCAAATTGATTAATTGTTTAAGAATTTATCGGAATTTCTACTCGTCCTGCATCAGTGAGCACTCGTCACGGTGAGTGGAGGAGTGAAATTTTCGTGCCCTGCAAATGGATTAATCTAACAGAAACCTGCCAAATAACGGCAAAATTACACTACAAAACGGTTCAGTCGTATATTAATGTATATGTGCTGATTAAATGTACAGGTTTATTCACAGATTCTTAAAATAACCGTGATTAAATATGCGTAAAATGAATTATGAGTTGGTAACTATGTAGTCCCCAGCTGCGAGTAGCCAAAATAGCCAATGGCTTTTAAATCTTCAGATTTTGTCGTAAAAAGAAGTGTGTCTGCATTTTGTTGGAAAATTTTATTCAATCTGAGTATTTTCAATATCTTGGACATTTTGGCTACTACTTCTTAAACCCTAGTGCCGATTTACGCTACCTCATAGGGTAATGCTGTTGAGGGTATGTATGTAACATTTCCTTGGGTGAGGTTTTTTACTTGCACTTTAATAATTACAAGCTCAGGTATTATGTAGAAATATGTATAAATAGTCATAAAAGCAGTGTACATGTACATGTTTGATCAGCGAACAATACAATAACAACTTACAGACAAGAGGGCCCAAGACAGAGCGGAAAATCCACCTCCATGTAGGAAAAACAACACAGGTCCCTCAGATCCACACTCGTACACACGGAATGTCTAACATAGAGGTCAAGGTTTATGTAACAGAATTTTACTTTGAAATTGTTATACGTATATATAAAATATCATTCATTCTGTAATTTACATACAGGTAAGTAAATACAATAGTCATCTTGGAGATTTGGCATATCAACAAGAGGTGATGCAAGGTTCCTAATTCTACCGGTAATGATCCTAATTCAGAGCTTTTTTTCTAAAAATTGAGAAGTGCGACTCACTCCCTAGCCTGGTCATATTGTGAAAAAAGCGAAATAACTGTCTGATTTGTGAAAAAAGTATTGAAAGATTGTTAAAACTGATATTACTCAATACATGTATACATTGTTTTTGTGATAAACCCCCTGTTATAGAAGAGAGAAAAACCTGTCCTTTTATTATATACCTCCATAAGAATGCTTGTAAACTAGTACAGCACAATATAGTAGACTAGTTTGTTTACACAGGTAGGTAACGACATCACAACATCACAAGACATTGACGTGGATGTCATACGATGTATTGAGTAGTGTTGAGTATGATACAGAATAAGAAAACAAAAGTGGCGAAACAGGCTTTTGTTTTCCTTTGTAAACAGTCTATTAAATAATTTTAGATTTATTTTATTATTAAAATTTTGTGTTCGTGGATTTCAAGAACCTCATTACTCAATGTCAAGTAAAACCTCGATGAGTTTTGGGAATGTAATGACCTTTAAATTATTTGGTTCCATAGGTCTAATTTTTATCACTGACCCAAGCAGAATGCTTCATTCATATTTTCATTTGATTGTTTCTATCTGACATCACTTTCTGGTATTATGACATCACATCCTGGTATTATGACATCACGTCACGCCATTATGATGCAACTCAGTGTGTTCTGAGACCGACAGCATTCAAATTGCTGTGAGAAATAGATTAAGACGGTTTGTATCTCTAAATGAGTACAGAATAATTCTAAAATGATTTAATAGTCTGTTTGTAAGAAAAAGAAGGTACTACATGTACATGAATGTATACAAATTATTGATAGACAAAAGGTATATAATGAATATCACTATTATAGTATTTGCTACACATGTTTGGCTATTTCGTAAAGGATACATTGTCCCCAACTTTAACATCATGCATCTGTTCGAAGTAGTTATCCCAGTAAACAGGAGTGTAATCTCTCTTTCGTCCAATTGGGTGTGTCTTCTTTCCTGTGCCACTGCAAAAAAACATGTTTTTTTTATCAATCATTGTCAGCAGCAGAAGATTTCTAAACCATCTTCCGATCTTAGGTATTTAGTAAAAATCCTACAAACAGTGTACATGTATTTTTCGTAATAGTTGACAACTTCAGTGGTTGTTTTTGTGGATAAAGTCCAAGTAGGACGAAAAATGGACTTTCACAGTCACATTTTTCCTATGTATTCACGATTGAATAGATCGAGGGGAATTGGTAATTAATGTAAATACAGGGCTAGCATTTTTATAATGTCACTCTTGTGATAACTGAAAGAATGGATAACAAACTATGAATGTGTGGATCATATCGTGAAACCGGAAGTACCTGTACCTTTGTCAGGAGTATGACTGATTCAATTTATGATGTTAAAGTTTTAAGGGTAAACTTCAAATGAACTTAACCTTTAACCTGCTACATATATATAATAGACTGTTCTTTCTTTGAATTAAGGCCATTCCATTTATTTGACAAAGGGGTGTTGGACGCAAAGGCTATTATAGTTGTGCTTAGCGGGTTAAATATTTGATTGATGTTATTGTGTTGGGCTGTTTGATGCTTTGTGTTATTACTTTTTTTATCTGTTTAATTTGGTGAAAACATAATTGTTGGATGTCACTACTGACTTAAATTTCTATCTTCCCTGTCTTACTTATCAAATGACAAAATTAATTTTAAAACGTCATTCACAGTATAATTTTGGAACTGAACATACATGTACATCATCGTCATGTGTCACTCACTAAAAAGTATGTAAAAAAAACACTTGATTTATCCTGAATTTCCCTGAAAAATATCAGATGGTGACCTCCCTGAGGTCATTAAAATACAGCATGTATGCCTGCCAGGTTTCGACACTAATAGGAGTCAGGTAGTCAGGGATTCCTGGATTAGGCCTCAGACTACTAAGTTTGACAAGCTGGGCAGTTGGCCCCGACTCCTAAATCTAGTAATTGTGGAACAAGAATTTACCGATAAATTTGCATTAAATTTCAGACCTATCACTCCATTGCACCAAGCGTATTCATTCATTTATTTACATTCTGTTATTTTGACTGGTAAATGCTTTTAACACATGATCATGATGCATGATGCAGAGTGCAGACGGTCTACTTGATTGCAAATTCAGAGTAAACCACCATGCAATTGAAAATTCCACCTTTTGTACTATATATATCACAAGTTGTCAACGTGTACTTGATTTTTGGTTTGCAGGAGTCAGCTAAATCAGATAATGAAGGTCAAAGTAAACAAAACAGTTAGAGTATTTAGGATATAATACTTTATAAAGCTGAAAATGTACTAACAGAATCGGTGGTGGAGGATGATTTTACTGACGACTTTGATATGAATTCAATTTATTTAAAGACATTAAGAGCAGTGTTTCCGCGAGAGCGCGTTTCTTGCGTTTTTGACGCACTAAAATGATTGGGGACGCGACATAAATCAGCTTGTGCGTTTTTCGTGACGCAATGAAATTGACTAGGCTAGCAATGAAATACCCGTCAAATTAACGTCGTAATACTTTCTTGAAAAGCTTCAAATGTAGGAATCATGACCGAACTTATTTCTATACAGTAATTTCATTTCAATTTACTTTATTATGCTAATCAGAATTAGGCTTTTGTTATGTTTCATTATGTTGTTCATTTTACAGTGATTATAATGCCATCATTGTGGCCCATGATTGGATTTTTTTTTTATTCATTCTTAGTCTATTTTTAGAACAGGTTAAACTAATGTCTGTACTTTCCGCGTTATTGTCGTCATCATATTGACTGCGTTTATAATGTGGGTCTGAGTAGGTAGACGCTTATATAAAAACACTAGCAAATAAAAACTCGTAGATGATCATGGCTCTAAAATGGCAGACAAACCCAAAATAAATCATTACGGCGGTTCCTTTTTTTGCTGACCAATCCACCGAAGATGTCTAATCGACTAATAATACATGTTTATCTGACATCACATGGTCTATTCATCAAAATGCTGTCCAAAAAATATGACCCCTATATTTACAAATTGACCCCCAGTTTATTCTATAGGGGGTCAAGTATGACCCCTAAAAAATTGAGACCTGCAGAAACACTGTAAGAGAACTGCAGTAAAATCTGTTCTTGGAAATTGTTAATATATCTGGTTTCTGTTGTTTTCTGACATAAGAAGTCAGACTCCTTAGTACCATGATGGACTCCTTAAAATATAAACTTAAGGAGTCTGTTAGTGTCTAACCATACCTGCATGCGGGACAGATGCTGAGATGGTATTACATAGGATGGCCTACTTTTTCAGTAATTTGCCAAAATAAGGTATTTAGGAAGCACGATTAAAACCCCATGAGATGTGCCGAATGGAAATCGAATGATGACGAGGGAAAATTTCGTTTAGACTCTAGCATAAAGGGTAGGATTATTTATCCATGCCAATATTTACTCTAACACAATCATAAATTACTTCTGTTTTGACCCAACACGGCAATCAAAAATGTTGACACGCATTTGTCTTATAACTCAATGTTGTTTTATATTTCATACCCAACGCCAGGCGGTGGCATAGGCGGCAGACCTCCTCCAATTCCGTGTTTTACTGCTTGTCTCTGAAGAAATGACATTTCTTTGTTTATAATCTCAAACCCAAAGTGGTGTCGAAAGTATTATAATGTATTTTACAGTTCTTTTTATTATTCATTTTATTAACATATTATGAGATAAAACTGATGTATAACAAATAAAATAATAAACAAATCAAATAAAGATTCTTTTTGAAAGAAACATGGAAAACCTCGTCTCGACGAGAGATTAAATGGCGGATAAGTTCGTCTTGAATGTTTGATTAGTAACAGTGAAAAGACAATGATTTCTGGACTAATGCATTATAATTCAACCTGTTAGCTAAAATGGATTTAAATGAAATATCATAAGTATGGTAAAAAAGAAAGTCAAATCCTCCCGATCCGTCAAACGACGCGGTAAGAAGCGTTTTAAACTTTGTTGACATTTGTAAAACCAAGTTTGTACATGTCTCAATGGTTATATTTATTTCAAAGTCTCGGAGTATTAACTATTTAATGAATAATCTCACGTTTCTCTTAATTTATTGTGTTTTAACACTGTTTAGTCTATTTGTTTACGTATCTCTAACCGTTTAAATACTGTACCCACTTGCATTACATAGTCTTGATTAAGTTAGTAATATATTCCCCACCCACTCCCCAATATGCGTTCTACATTTTTGACAATTACCAGGGATGCATTCAGTTCCCTAGAAAGCGGTAAACCATTTTGAGGCGTTAATTTTGATATAGGTCAGTGATTTTTAGCATATTGCATATATCAGAGGTCTACCAAAATGAAATAATTTAACAGTACACAACATATTTATTTTTCGCTTGAAAATGAATGCATGCAGTTGTGCGAAATATAATATTTTGCTGAAGGATGAATAGATGCTGAACAACAAATTCTATATCGTCCAGTAATCCAAACTCTTTTAGGGTTCTCTCCATACTGTTTTACTCTTAGCCAGACAAAAATCCCTATAATTTAACGTGGTCCTTCAAAATTAGTGCAGTTCTTTAAATTCAATGCTTTACCAAGATATCCATACTAATCCAGTCAAATAACCAGTGTTTTTTATGAGCCAATGAAAGTACTCCTTTAGCACATGTTTTTACCATGTGGTATATCAAAAAATAAAATTGCGATTCAGTCAAATAGATTGTAAACATGCTGAGCAATTGAACAATTATGGCAATTTGACATCATTTTTCAATGATTAAAGATACTGGATGCACACGTTATCACAGGAAATTGCATCTTTTGATTATTACTTTATATTATTATAATTATTGATGAAGGACTGTAACATAACATTTTAGTTTTGTTTTTCTGAGGTCAAGCAGACTATTAAATGCACATACCTGATACACTATCGCGTGCAGAAATGAATTTCCTATCCATCAATACCTTTCTTCCTACGATCCCTGGTCAACTCGCCGAGATATCAACTTTAAGAATCACCAAAGGTCAATTTAAATCGACTCATCATTGGTCTAGATATATCCAGTTTACATTGCAAAATTATGTTTCGTTATATTTTGATGCAGTTGAGATATTGCGATTGGACTATTGACGTCATAATTCATCATAATGTTCTGTATTATGACGTAAGTAGTTCAATCTCAAATGCATCATATTGCCGAAAAAACAGAAACATAATTTTGGAATGTATACCATGTATACCAGATATCTAAAAATATCTAACACAAAAAATTAACCTAGATATCTAAAAAATATCTAACACAAAAAATTAACTTCCTGATTTATTTCCGTGTACAAAAGTGAAAGTTGTGAAAGCTGTTTGACCTAAACCAACCTATATAATAATAGCCAACCTATAGCCCTGATTGTGCTTCTAATTAAAATTAAAAAACATCTTGGAGCAGATGGTGTATTTTAGAATTAAAAAGAAATCAAAAGGAGGTGCATCCCCACTTCAAAACCCTCCCTGCCCAACCCACGGTCCCCTACCTACTGACGCTTAAAATTCCTATGGAGGACCCTGGGCAATGAAACACATTTGGATAGTCATACTCTGAATCAGACCGAAAGGAGTTGCAATAGTCCTGTGGTGGACAAGGATTGAATTCACTTAGCTATCTTTCAAAATAATTGTTTCAGTATAATGTGATATTATCGTGTATATGTAGCTCATTTTGGTTCCAGGATGTGACACTTATATGTATCTAGTGTGGTTTAAAACACTGGACTGGTTCTATAGTTTTATTTATTTTACTGTTTATTTGTGACAAATGTACTGATTGCCTAAATGTAAACATGATAAAATGTCAAAACTTGTCTGTTAGCTCTAGCAGTTGCCAAAATAACCAATGGCAATCATTTTCAGAAATGATCTTTAAAAGTATTGTTTTTGCATTTTGTTGAAATACTTTATTAAATTTGAGTATATTTTTACAATTTTTGAAATGTTGGCTGCTACTTTTCAAACCATATATAGCACCAACATAGGTCAGATATAGATATA
Organism: Cyrtodaria siliqua; assembly: GCA_037043455.1. Lineage (NCBI taxonomy): Eukaryota > Metazoa > Mollusca > Bivalvia > Adapedonta > Hiatellidae > Cyrtodaria > Cyrtodaria siliqua. The sequence continues at coordinate 1,901 of JAWPHD010022885.1, read as the reverse complement.
ATTGTTTTCTTTAAACATTTTAAAAGGCAGTTTTAATAACATTCCAGGTGATTCTTGGCAGATTGAGGATGTCCAAGTAAACACAGGCCTACCGCCTCAAGTAGAGGGACAGCTCCGATGTTTCTGCCGCGTGTCTGCCACGCAGGTTACCTGGTGTGTACCTAACACACCTGATATCACCTACGTGCGCCTGAAATGGTGGGGCGAGTCTGGAGATGGTGTCCTATTTAGGTATTTACATGAATAAGTAATAATAAATGAAATTACCGTTTTTGACTTTTTCTCATGCTCTAAAATCATATTTGCTTACAGTGTTTTTCCGACTTCGGCCCCATTCCCCTGCTCAAAAAGTATGTTTTTTCCCCCCTTTTTGAGAAAAAAATCCCCTCAAAAAATATTTTTTTTATATATTTATCTTTTTTCCTTTTTTTTGTGTCGCCTTTTCGAAGAAAAATGCGATACATAGGAGTCACTTTGTCGTCCGTCAGTCAGTCTGTCACGAAAACTTAACATTGGCTATAACTTTCTCATTTCTTTTACATCAAACTTTCAATATATACTCATCATGACAACATCGACATGACCATACTAAAATATAAAGATCATGGTTACACTGAAGATATTATATAGGTTTTAAAAATACTATTTTTTTTCTTCACGAAAACTTAATGTTGGCTATAACTTTCTCATTTCTTGATATTTCTTCATCAAACTTTCAATATATACTCATCATGACAACATCGACATGACCATACTAAAATATAAAGGTCGAGGCATTTTACCAGTCTCGGGCTTGTGCTAATTTCGAACACTGAAATACTCATTTTTTTCCTCACAAAAACACTTTTAGTCAGGCTAGTTTGTCTGTGTCCAAAAAAACTTGTTATACTGACAAAGCGCTGACAGGCGACACACGTGTTCCGCGGAACACCCGTCTAGTTTGCTTTTAAATGTTGTTTCTTAATTGACCATCCATAACATGTCCATCAAACATGTTCTTGATGTGAATTTAATATTAATTGAAAGAATGAGACTTATACATATATAAAAAATACTACCTTTCTTCTTTATTTTAACATTGTCAAAATTCCCCATTTTTCCAATTCATGTCAAATTTTTCCCCCTCTAAAGGGCCCCGACCCCACTCACCGAAAAGTAAAAAAAAATCACTGGCTTACTATTTAGGTAATTTACATAACCGATTAATATATTTTTAATTTCTGTGTTTCTTATGCTTTAAAAGAATACCTTTTGAAATACTCTGTGTAAACATGTATTATGGTCAGATGGAATAATGTATTTTAGTTCAATAAATCAAGAAGGAACCTTCATTATATTTGTCGACCTTTCAAAACATTCAGATATATAAAAAAATAATTATCTCTTCAGGCCAGTGGATGTTAAACGTGGAAATTCAGCTGTAGCAAAGACGTCTGCCCGATTTCCTGTCAGGTCGGGTCCCAAAACAGTTTTGCCTCGTATCTCAATGACATGAACAGCCTGATGTTGGACGTTCTTAGTGGGGCCATGCAGGTTTCGATAGGAACAGTAGAAGTGCCCCACATTGGACAGCTGGCCCCTAACAGACCCATCAACGGTCTCTTCCCTATTATCTCTCCGACAGAGGAGAAGATCGGAGAACTTCACGTTTTTCTTCTATTAGAATCTCTGATGGGTAAGATGTTGTTTTGTCCCCATAACATTACATTCAATGACACTCAGTGATTTTTCTACAATTGTGTTATTATGAGTCATTTGGAAAAATTTCAAGTCCACGTGAATCACATTTTTTTGGCTGTACCTAAATCTTCCCAAACTTGGGTGGCCTTTAATATTGGTAATTCCATAATTTTAAAGTCCAAAGAGGACCTTATGTAAATCGGATTAAATGTCCGAATTAT
>JAWPHD010022884.1:0-23728 GCA_037043455.1 Cyrtodaria siliqua | reverse complement strand
TTTTTTTATCAATGATTTGCGTTTTTATTTCTTAAACTAAGTAATGAAACATTCATGATGAAGGAAAACATGACATTCATAAGGCTGCGCATTGTTTCAGTGTTAATTTGTTTCAGTTGTTAATTGTTTCAGTGTTAATTTTGTTCATAGTTCCCTGTATTCACACCACAGCTAACCCTCTTTACTTCCTCCGAGACCTAGGTTTTCGCTTTCATAATTTGAAATCTGGAATCCAAAAATGTCATTATATTTGTTTCTGTTCCAGCTGTTAAAGCATCTAATAATCGTTGTAATTATTGATTAACACCTACATAACTTAATGTTTTATCTGGAACTTGGGAGCACTAATTCGATACTCATATACCTCAGGGTCGGGTATTTATATATAACGACACTGATATACTGAATCTACTAAGGATGATGTTGTTTCTACGCATACAAAAACAGCCTTATAAGGTCTCACACTCTATTATCTCCCCTGAAGCTCACGGACCTAGAGACAAGAGGGAAACACAGGAAAATAATTCTATTTTCACTCAATTTTAGGCAATTTTTAATTTGAAAAATAGGTTTTTCTTTGCTTTAGCACACATCTGCAGTGGTAAAAGACAGATGATACACGAAAATCCAATGTTGCATTCAAAATTTCAGAATTGTTTGACCGAAAGCACCGCATATTCAGCGACTAGATGGTGTATGAATTTTGTATTTTCCATAGGGTTCACAAAACATGAGCGAGAAGAAAAAAAACCAACACTGGCTAACTTATGTATTTTATTGTTTTTAAATTACTGGTCTTGGCTATACTGAAGATATATAACCAACAACAATGTCTGCTGCCCTGCTTTGAAGCTCAGATGTTGCAAAAGGCTGTACGTAACCCTATGGGAAAAATTAATTGAGGTGTGAGACCTATAAAACCACTTTATTTCTAATTCTAGTCCATGCACCACTACAAACACCTTCAAACGTTTAACGTCTTGTCATACTGCTGTTAAAGATCAACGTTAAAACATATTGTGTTCAAGCTTATGTAAACTATGGGGAATTAATCTCATTTCAGTATATTAAAATACCTACACAGAACAAAAACAACCACAAGGAAACATACAATCAAAACTGCGACACCACAAAAACAAAAGGGTCGACAAAGGTTACCGTCTATTGAGCTGCCTTGTAGGTAAGAGATTAGATCAAGGCGTGGATTTCCTTATTTACACTGTCCTGTTTTAATGGGATGACAGTAGGGTAAAGTGTGAGGTTTGTTGCACCCTAGACCGGTTTTAACCCCCCCCACCCCCCCCCCCCCCCCCCCCCCCCCACCCCCCCCCCCCCCCCTTGCCTCCCCCCCCTCCAGTGGCCTACTTTGCCACTGACCGTTCCAAGGCGGTAGCCCTATTGTCAACCGTTTGTGTGTTTGTGATGTCGTTTGCATTTATTATTACTTTTGCCTTCTTGTTTGTCTGTTTGCGTATTTGTTTCTGTGTTTTGTGGGTGACTGTCCTCCTTGAATGCTACTTTCCCTGTCCGATCTTTTTATATTTCTTGGAACGGTCAGTGGTAAAAGTGCCGATGGAGTTTAATCCAAGATTTAGGGTACACCACACGCACGTACCCTATTTTCATCCCAATACATTGAGACAGTGTAAATAAAGACATTCCCACCAGGCTATATACTCTACCAAACTAGGCAGCATTAATTAGCAATATACACAATTATAACACATGATCATGTATATAGGATATACAAATCAAAAGCCTAAAAAGCCACACAGCAAGTACTCATCGACCTGGTAGAAGCAGAAACAACAATAAAATAACCCATTAAAGGCACGACAAGACAAGATTGAAGACAAACATCAAACGTTACCGTCCTTTCCGGATTTATATAGACATCGTCATAGGTAGATCATTCCAGCGAGACTTCTAAAAGATGATGCGTCTTATTTAAAGATACCGTTAACATATTAGGCTTATAGTTCAATTACAAGGATGAGCTTCAGAATGCAAAAGTCAAACCACTGTTTAAAAAAAATGCAGGACTCATGTTAACAACAGAATACCTGTCAGAGTATGTAAAAATCTCGGGGGGAGCTGCATATTTTCAATCAAAATCTATTTTAGTAAAAATGGTATTTTAGTAAAAAATGTATTTTGTCTAAGTTTCAAAGTGTTTCCGAGGTTACAAATCTACTGACGCCTTCATCATTCATACTACTGACCATCTTACCGACCATATAAAATCACAAAACTCTAAAATTTATATACCGGGTTGATTATGCTTGATTAACGTATTTCAAGAGTTCGATACCGTCGATCATGATAGGAGTCAGTGGAGTGGTTTCACTCAGATTGTCAAAACGATCACAGTGGTTCATGTAAATAATACATGTAGTATGTCGTACTTTGAAAAGCTCATCTGTGGCGTGCCACAAGGCAGTGTATCGGGTCCTCTTTTATTTCTATTTAACATAAATGAGTATTAGTTTTAGTAAAATACTAAACTAATCGCTGATGAAAGTGAAATACGTTTGTCTGATATTGCATTCTGGAGACACAGAATGTACTACTTCACATATATTTTATTTTATCTAAAAGCAAATTAAAGTAGAAAAAAATCACCATATATCGTATTGGTCATACTATTAAAGCTCAAACCTCAGGAAAAAAGTTAGGTCAAGAGTAAAGTTTTTGTATACACAAGGCAATATTTTAAAATCATTTTCTCAGGAAAATTCTTTTATCCAATGTCATTTTAATTATTCCTGTTCTTTCTGGTATAGTGGGCTTACTAAACCTTTGAAAAGACGATTGCAAACTACTAAAAAAAAAGCAATACGGTTGATAAAAAGTTGTAGAACGTCTTTGTCTGTACCTGATTTCTCAGACTTCGGTTTTTTAAATATTGGAAATATAGTTAGGCAATTCATTTCTATAGACGGTAACATTTTTTAAAATGTCATGTGCAATATGCACCCGAATATTAATACTCGTGTGTTTCAAGTCGGTGTAACCTCAACATATTTCCCATACGAAACGTGTGTTAGACAAGATGAATATATGTTGCCTGTTTATGTTTGAAGTGATATAGAAACAACCTTGCTAGTATGTTAAAATCAAGATATCGAAATAAACGGCAATCAAGATCTCCGCGCTTGGCTCAATATAATTGTGTTATTATATGCAGATGACACACTACTCGTATACGAGTCCCTGATATATCTCCAAACTAGTTTTACAGTATGATTACTGCAATTAAAGGAAGCTAGAGCTATTAAGGTTAATATACCCAAAACTGATATCGTCATGTCTGGCGTCATCAGAAACACACACCTCTCTCTTTCGATATAGGAGGTATACAGTTTGAAATTACGTAATATATTGGAACGAATTTCACTTGAAATGATCTTATTTGTCCGCCAGAAAGCATATTGTAGAGCAAGCAACTATCTTGTATATGAGAGGAAACAATCTAGATTCACCAATAGATCTAACTTTAAAACTATTTTATCATAACTTTGTCTTTATCTTAAATTAAAGATAGGAGATATGAGGTTATGAAAACCTCGATATTACAGAACAAGACCTCGGTCTGAGTGTGTCTCGCCCACCGCGGCAAACCGCATATGAAATATTTCATTAAATTTGTGCTTAAATGATGTCCACCAAAGACAACACTTCATATGACCAAGTATCAAACAAATAAAGCGAAGTAATCATAAGAAGTTAAGTTACTGAGGTTAAGTGGTTTAACCAGGGTGTAGTTTTGGAAAAATAATGCAAAATATGACCTTGATCTTGGTATTTTTTTGTCGTTCAGCGATGTCCACCAATGCCAACAAAACATACGACCAAGTATCGAAGACATAAAGTCAGGCAATCATAAAGGTTAACTGCGGTTAAGTTACCTACCTAACTAAGGTTAGTTTGGGGGTAATAACGCAAAATATGACCTTGGATTTTTTTTTGTCATCCAGCGATGTCCACCAATGCCAACTAGAGCTGTCGCCCTTTTAATGGCGACACATATACCCCACTACCAGCATCCCCCCCACCCACCCCAAACCACCACATTTCCCACCCTACTGTTTGAGTAAAGATTTAGTGGAATGGGATTTTCATGATTAGGTAATGGTGTTTTTTTGACCTTCGACCTACTGACCTCAAAACCAATAGGAGCCATCTTTTCATCACAGGCAGTCCACCCATTAAGTTTCATGAGATTTGCTTCAGCGGGAGAGGAGTTATGGAGCGGACAAGATTTTTCATTATCTGGTCCCGGTAACCTTGACTTTTGATATACTGACCTCAAAATTATTTTAAGTCATCCTCTTACCACAGGCAGTTTACATATGAAGTTTCATGAGATTTGCTTCAGCGGGAGAGGAGTTATGGAGCGGACAAGATTTATCATTATCTGGTCCCGGTAACCTTGACCTTTGATATACTGACCTCAACATTAATATGAGTCATCCTCTTACCACAGGCAGTTTACATATGAAGTTTCATGAGATTTGCCTTTAGGAAAAGAGGAGTTATGGAGCGGACAAGGTTTTTCATTATCGGGTGCCGGTGACCTTGACCTTTGATATATTGACCTCAAAATCAATAGGGGTCATCCTCACACCACAGGCAGTTGCCTATGAAGTTGCATGAGCTTTGCTTTAGGGGAAGAGGAGTTATAGAGCGGACAATGTTTTTCATTATCGGATGCTGGTGACCCTGACCTTTGACCTACTGAATCAAAATCAGAAGTGGTCGTCCTTTCACCACGGACAGTTCACCTATGAAGTTTCATGAGATATGCTTCAGGGGAGAGGAGTTATGGAGTGGACAAGGTTTTTCATTATCGGGTCCATGTGACCTTTAATCTACTGACCTTAAAATCAATAGGGGTTGTCCTCCCACCACAGGCAGTTCACCTATGAAGTTTCGTGAGATTTGCTTTAGGAAAAGAGGAGTTATGGAGCGGACAAGATTTTTCATTATAGAGTGCCGGTGACCATGACCTTTGATCTACTGACCTCACAATCAATAGTGGTCGTCCTCCCACCACAGGCAGTTTACCTATAATGTTTCATGAGATTTGCTTCAGGGGGACATGAGTTATGGAATGGACCAGATTTTTCATTATCGGGTCCCGGTGACCTTGACCTTTGACTTACTGACCTCAAAAGAAATGTGTCGTTATCTCACAACATGCAGTTGACAAATGAAGTTTCATGAGATTTGCCTCAGGAGGAGAGGAGTTATGGAGTGTAATGGACAATGTTTTTCATTATCAGGTCATGGTGACCTTGACCTTTGACCTACTGACCTCAAAATCCTCTCATCACAGACAGTTTACGCATGAAGCTTTATGAGATTCTGCTTCAGGGGGAGAGGAGTTATGGATCGGACAATGTTGCGTCTACAGACAGACAGACAGACAGACAGACGGACGGACAGGGTGAAACCAGTTACGCCCCTAAACTTCGTTTAATAGAGTTAATTACCTAAACAAGGTTAAGTTTGGGGAAATAAGCAAAATATGACAATGACTGCTATGTCTCGCTACCACTATGTGGGCGAGACAAAAAGTGCATAATGCCTCATGAAAATAACAAAATCTAGAAAAAAATACCCCATTGTATATGCTTTACGATGGGGTAGGACGATATCTCATCTTATAATTATAAAAAGTCACATATATATGCTAGGTTTTTTGTTATAAAATAATTACATGTAGACAACGATGACAAAACTACGAATACAAATAGAGTATACATTGTTCTAAACACTGCAAGGAGACACGACCTCTGGCGGCATCAATCCACAACACAAGCATATCCGCAAAACATTAAACAGATACGTGTTGATCAATACAAACAAGACTGGATCACCAGTAAACCCTTTCTAATAAAGAAAAATGTCATACAGCTTTTGTCGTGAATTCCATTTTTTTTTATTAATTCTACCAATTTCTTTTTGGAAACCGTTTTTTTAAATCCCTTAAGCATCGGCGCTTAAAACATCGAGACTGACAAATGGTTCAAAAGCAAGCGAACTTAACACTTGTGCCCAGGTGATGAATTCGCACAAGAATTATAATGTGGAAAGGGTGTCGGATTTGTTTTATTATTACTAGTGCTTTTAAAAGGGGTAAGGGATTATTGACATTGGAAAAAAAAATCGACGGGTGAAGGTGGGGGAGGGAAGTGGGTACAGGTTGTTTGAGAGTATACATTTGTGCAATATGAGTATACAGGTAAACGATATCATATATGAGTATATATAAAAGCAATATGAATATACATGAGTATACATTCATGTGACTGATCACTGTATGTCATTTTAAAGCAAGGTTACTTACCAAAACATGGCTTCATGTAGTTCCGATAAATATTCCATTGCGAATGTTAAATCCATAAATAATTGTTTCCCAACGCTACGAACAGCATGAAAAGCTTGCTTATTTACTGCTATGGTTAGCTTAGGTTTATACATTCAGGCCCCGAATACCGTATTTCTTGTCTTTGAATTGTATGAGGTTATTTTACAGTGTTGAGTACAATACCGAGTTATATTGGACGAGTACCCATCAGACATAACTTGGACGAGGCGAAGCCGAGTACAAATATGGATTCTGTCTGCTGAGTACGAGTCCAAATGAATTCAGTATTGTACTCAACACTGTTAAATGATCTCTTTATTTCAAATCTCTATAATTCCAACCAAGCGTTGTATTTGTAGTTTCTAGCTTTATTAAATTTTAATTCCAACTTGATTTTCTTTTTTTAGTTTTTTTTTTGGGAAATGAAATCTTCAAATTCTTCTTCCGTCATGGAGACGAACACCGGTAAGCGAGATGAATCATGAAGACTATTTAGTTTAACTGTTAGAGTTATATTCTCATAGTACATACAACTTACGGAATTTGTTTTTTTTTACTCCTCCAGATCTACTGAATATAGATTTCGGGATCTAGTTACCCGATTGATTACAATAGTTGAAATATAGGATTGTTGCATGGTTAAATAGACAGGAAGAGATTGGTTAGAATTATAGAGGTGTGAAATAATATTGTTATATCGAACATTATCTAGAGTATAGCTATATCATATTTTGTACTTTACTTTTCTGAATAAAAAAGCAACTTAACATATTAGCTGTACTTAATACAAACTGTGTTGATAATTTTTAATTAATATAAAAAAAAACTTATAATTATAATGAAAAACTTGCTTTTATGTTTTAATATGTTTACTATATATATATACTAAAGCTTCTTGGGAGCGCCTCATCATCCGTCACAAAGTTGGATAACACCATTGTATCGTCACAAAGTTGGATAACACGATTTGTATCGTCACAAAGTTGGATAACACCATTGTATCGTGCATTTGTATGTCTAATAGTGATTAACAGCTATCTATACAAAGTCTCTCTCTCTCCAGGAAATATTAGGCTTGTTTTTGGCGTGTTTTAATTTCTCATTCTTCCGTTACATGGCGGTTAACCCGTATATCAGGAGAGAAACGTATGGCAGGACATGTATGGTGTTTTACGTCATGTTCAACACATGTAAGGTTATACGCGGGCAGGCAGAAAGTTTTGAGACTGATTCTATAACTTTATAACTTGTGCTCATAATAAAAATTTGGTTAACAAAAGATCAATGTATTTGTAACAACCTGTGAAAATTTCATTCAGTTACTTACAGAATTAACAACATAATAATAATGTGTAAACTGCATACAGTATTTTGACGACGTCCACTTGTGGTTAATGTCCATGTACCATTCATTCATGTTTATGTCTGAGCTGATGATGGCATGGGTAGTTCCTTGACTTATTTCGACTTTGCTAGCGATTTTCGAGACACTCTTTCTTCGGTCCGTCGCGGGAGTCTTTCACTTTTTGTGTCACATTCGGCCTATGCCTTCCTGTCCGCTAATCAGCATCTGTCGATTCGCGACCTTCCGTAAATCGTCGGTGCCATCTAAATACCAATGCCCTGGAACATTTATTTGGGTTGTTTGATATTGTTTGATACCGTTTGATACTATTTTATCCGCAGGCGTCATACCAGCTTTCGCACAAAATGGTACAACTGGCCAGTGCTCCGTCCGTCATTTTCTGACTTCAACAAAAAATTGTACCTGTATTTCAAAAGTGCACCACGATTTCAAAATTTGTCAAATTAGGTCAAAATTTTGCCCGTGCTTTCCTCAGGCGTTGAAATGACGTCAGGCAAATTTTCACGACTATTTTCCGCCAAATATGAAAACAATAAACAACTATTGAAAGTGAAACAAACGCAACGATTTGCAAATTCCAAAGTGCTCCATGATACATGGGTTGCTATAGAAACGATTTTACGGCGCATTAAATATCCAAATATAATGAATCTCCAAGGAAATATTCAAAAGAGGTTAACAAATCATTTACAGAAAATTGAAAGCGTTATAATGAAAACTATTCTGTTTATGAAGCAGTCTCAGAACTCTCTGACTGCCACGCGTATACTTATGACCGTCGATTTTTTTTGTGGTGGAGGCAGACCATCCACTTTTCCTGGGTGGAACACCTCCCATCTTCCGTAAGAGAAAGAATGAACTTGGGCTATATCTCAATGTTATTTCAACAAAACATACAGAAAACAGTAAGAGTATATTTGTTTTCATGTAATACCATTCTAATGTTGGGAAATGCATTAACATATTTGAAATCTATCATTTCTGGAGCTTTGTTTGAAAGGTCTTTGATGTACCTTTGTACGTAGAAACGCACTCAATTTCACGACACCCAACACAATATAACTTCTATAATGCTAACAATATATCGATAAACATAATTCTATTATTCAACTGACTATATAGCACAGTGGTAAAGCATATGTATTGTGAATTCGAAGTTCGTAGGTTCAAATCTCGCACATGTAAAACTGTTTTTAGTGAATAGGTGTGCATTTTGTTTCGTGTTGCTTTGTCGATCGCAGTTTACGAAATGAATAATCGCTATAAAACTGCCTATTAAAACGCGTTTCCATCCAAGTTTTACAAGCTTGAATTTGGTAGTAAACCAATCTTATTCCCTCTCGTCGCCCACTATCCCTAAATACAGATATAGTAGCTTTAAGGACATATTTTTCACAATGCTAAGAACACGAGCATCTTGATTATTTACTGCTAACACGCTACATGATTAATGTGTTCACGAATATAAATTGAGGCCCGATTACATTTGTTTTTCTTTGAATAGTATTGCTACATTAAAATGTATCTAGGGTACACAGCTATATATACTAAAAAAAGAAAGAAACGCAACTCTGGAATTTCCGCTATATAATTTATATACTTTAATTCCATGTAATATTTCAGAGAAATTTCAAGGCATTTTTTTTTAAAGTTGCAGATAGTTAGAGAAAGGATGTTGTTGTAGACTGTGAGTGACTTCGATCACGAACCATAGTAGCCGTAGTTTAACTATGGTCAGATCGAATACGCAATGGTTTAACCAGAATGACGTCATCAGTCTACTATAGTTCAACCTACGGCAAGGGGGTGGTTGCTCTGGTTCAAACATGGCGGACAAAAATAAACTTTCGCAAATTTGAAACTAACTTTGTTGTATCTTCGGCATTTATAGACATTTGACTTGAGTTACAAACGTGTTATTTGTATGTAGTCACTTACTCGATACATATATACAATTGCAACAATAATTAACTATTTTACAGCGAATTATTTGAAAAATTGCGTTGCCGGTGTCAAGGTAAAAAACGTATGGTTTAAATGCACCATGTATCGGCATAGTCCAAAACCTGGGATGGAATGGAATTGGAATGGAATGAGCTTTTGATTCCAATCGCATTCCATTCCATTCTAGTCTTAAGTTTTCATTCCATAGTTTAGTCTGTGACACATGTACTGAATATAGGATAAAATATGGAATGAATCTGGAAGAAAATTGGAATGAAACAATGTGAAATATGCTTATTTTACCATATGGGAACACAATGTAATATATCTGACATGTTCTAACCTATTGGTATTATAACCTCTAACCACACACACACACACACACATACACAGACTAGCACACGCATACTATCACACACGCATACATACGCGCGAGCGCGCGCGCGCGCGCACACACACACATACACACACACACACACACTGACATAATTATGTACATGGCAGACACATGTACGCAAACTAACAAAGACAGTGCACAATAGCATTGTAGTGTAGTAGGACTCAATTATGGTGTGTGTAAATAGATAGGTTTGTACGCGCGTTACTGCTGTCTCTCCGCAGAGCTAGCTTTTATGGTGATATCGGTAAAGCGCCCGCTTCACATGCAATCCTTCCGAGTTTAAACCCCGCTGAGTGTACTAGTTTTTCCTCGTCCCTTTACAGTAGTATGGTCGGTGAAATTGCCTTTGAATGCATAGCATTAAATCTTTTAATTCAGTAAAGACAAAGGGGCGGAGCTTTACTATACTATAACGTCCGATAAATTAATGGAAGTTAGAGTACGGACAGCACGCGCGGACAAGGTCACTACGTACACCATAATACAAAACAAAATATATATAGAATCTGTCTCAGCTTGTTGGTGCCTAACCAAGTTTTGTTTCTATGTTTAGCGTCATCGGGCTGGTAAGTTTTTGAATGTCTGGGCAAAAAACCCATCGGAAACGCATTTCCACGTCGATGACAATGCAAAACAAGTTATAAAATGACTAGGGAAATTAACAACGTGATCAACTACATTCTTTCTAATTGGAATAAACAAAAATCTTACTACATGAGTATCATTATAACTTGTTTTGTTGTTTGAATATGTTTATTTTTTATTTTTTCTCGACTCTTCGTTAGTTTGTTCCTGCCTGGTAGGGTTTCGAGAAAGCAATGTTGTTTTTTGTCTCGCCTTTTCGAAGAAAAATAAGAGACATAGGTGTTGCTTTTCCGGCGGAGGTGGCGGCGGCGGCGAAGGCGTCAATATTAAAGTTTTGCGTTAATACGGTATTTTCTCATAAACTGTATGCACTAGACCTTCAAACTTTGGTTATAGTTGTATCTTGGGTTTGCAACATGGCAAAGCAAATGTAGAAGTGACCTTGACCCTCCAAGCAAAGGGCAGATAACTTAATATGTTTTACGTTCAACTTTTGCGTTTAGGTCACTTGTTCACAAACTGTATGCACTAGACCTTTCAAACTTTGCTTATAGTTGTATCTTGGGTGGTACATTACAACGTGACAAAGTAAATGTGAAAATAACATTGACCCTCCAATCAAAGGGCAGATAACTAATAATGTTATCTTCAACTTTTGCATTGAGGTCAATTCCTTGCAAACTGTATGATTACACCTTTCAAACTTTGCTTATAGTTGTATCTTGGGTGGTACATCGCAACGTGACAAAGCAAATGTGGATGTGACCTTGACCCTCCAAGCAAGGGACAGATAACTTAATATATTTTACCTTCAACATTTGCGTTTAGGTCACATTCTCGCAAACTGTATGCACTTCACCTTTCAAACTGTGTTTATAGTTGTATCTTGGGTGAAACTGTGTTTATAGTTGTATCTTGGGTGGTACATCGCAACGTGACAAAGCAAATTTGGATGTGACATTGACCCTCCAAGCAAAGAGCAGATAACCTTATAATTTTTACCTTCAACTTTTGCGTTAAGGTCACCTTTTCGCAAGCTGTATGCACTAAGATCTTTCAAACTTTGCTTATAGTTGTATCTTGTGTTGAACATTGCAATGTGACAAAGCAATTGTGGATAAGACCTTAACTCTCGAACCAAGGGGCGGATAACTTAATAGTTTTTACCTTCAATATTTGCGTTTAGATCACTTTCTCACAAACTTTATGCATTAGACCTTTCAAACTTCGCTTGTAGTTGTTTCTTGGGTAGTACATCACAATGTGTCAGATGTGACCTTCACCACCCAAGCAAAGGTGTTAATTGTTACATTTACATCACTTTCTCATGAACTATGATTATGCACTAGATGCTTTAAACCTAATCTTTGGAAGACAACACATTCTATTTTGACATAGTTGTGTATTGGGTAGTGCATCTTTTTGGACGCATGGATTTCATCTATGACTTTGACCTACTTTTTGGAGCTGATGATTTCCCTTTTTTTGCTTTTTCTTTTTTTTTCTCTTTTTTTTTTTTTAAAGAAAGGCATTTTGTTTTTAAACAAATGCACTTAAATGTTATCTCAGCAAACTGTACACTCCATTGTTTCTAGTTATTAAAATGTTTACAAACTTTCATTTAAGCATCACTTAACTTTTATTTTTTAAGTCCCGCCCCCGTTAGGCGAGCCATGTGAATCCGCGGATTTCTTGTCTCAGTATATTGTTTTGAAGTATGACTGCATCAGCCAGAGGAGAAATGTTTATTTACAGCAGTATTATTTTTAGTTTTTATGCAGGATGACCCCTTCAACCAGAGGAGAAATGTTTATTTTCGTTAGATTTGTTATGTAGGATGACCCGCTAAAGATAGAAAAAAACTCGGTATGACCTTATTTAAAAACCTTGATGGGCTAAGCCCATCTCGGTTTTGTATGAAATTCAACTGGTAACCAAATCGCTGAGACTAGATTCTATATATTACATATTTGTTCATGTGCCTGTATTTATTCTAGTTTTAGTTGTTAATTTTTGATTGATATATATCTATATGATAAAGTAAACATATTCCAGATTTGACACTATGCCGCGTGTATCCATTAAAAGAAACTATGGTTCAGCTAGAGTAAGTTCGCATTACTCCTTAACTGGACATGCGCAGAACAACGACCGCAGTTAAACTATAGTTAGTGATCGAAGTCCCTCTGTTTAATCACAGTAAACTTTGTAACATGTTGAAATTCCGCTTTTAAAATTTGAGCCATTACTGAAAAGAGATTGCAAAATTTACATCCTAAGTTTGCTCAAACGCGTATTCTATCATTAATGAAACGTTGAAGGGATGTTATGTGTTGTTTTAGTGTTTTTCCCGAAAGGAAAGGTGTAATATAGCCATGTGCTATATGTTCTATTAACAGTAAATTATACACAGAATACACAGCATAAATTCCCGAGTTGCGTTTCTTTTTTTCTTTAGTATAATAACATTTTAGCTAACTAAATGCAACACTTTGCCGATAATTCATTGTTTTCAGAACATAAAAAAAATAATGAAAAACCTGCTTTTATGTTTTTAATATGCTGACTACATACAAATGCTTTAATAAAACAGGTTTGAAATCGATAGATTAAAGACATATCTATTAAATATTTAAAGAATGAATGGCACTTAAAAACTGTTCGAATTGTCGCGTTTAACTCCCTGGTTCATGGGACCAAGTTCAAGATCACACTTGGAATTGAAAGGTCAAATATGGGTATTTTCGTTCGTCGTATCTCTTTATCAAGTCGGCTGATGTCACATTGTGGCCTTCAGCCAAACGTTAATTAGGCAAGTTAATTACCTTGATTGTATTAATTAATTGACAGTGTACGTTAGTACAAAAATGATGCAATCTTTAAGTGCGCAGTTTGATATTAACTTGTTTTGCAGAGAGTTATATTATCACCTATGAATGTATATTTAAATTGACATTTGGAAATCTGGTGTACATTATCACCTTTAAATGCCGCGTTGACATATGTTACTTCATTTTATTGTTCTTTTTTTAGCTTTGAGTTTGAGTTAAAATGGTATTTTACGCCATTTTTAGCACATGTTTGCCATATATGCCGGTCGATTTGTTTTGTGGTAGAGGCAAACCATCCCTTTTGCCTGTATAGAACCAGTATTGTATGCCTCCCACCATCCGTAAGAATCGACACTTTCTCACTTAACAAGTCGATCTCCCAGTGAGATTCGAACCAGCAGCGGTGAGAGGCGAAAAATTTCTTTTTGAACTTGTTTAGTAAATGGCTGTCATTGTTTCCCACCCACCACTGTTTGTATGTAAATAAAGGTATGTTTTCAATTTTTCAATATGCCTATTTTTTTTCATGTAATTTTAACAATGACTTTTTTTTTAACCATTTCTATTTTATAATTACAGGAAACCAATCAATAAAGCACTAAAGAAAATATCCAAAAACACAATCATACAATTAGCTGTTCGACATAAATGACACTGATTTGAACATCAAAAGATAAGTGCTGTTGACAGAAAACATTGCCAGTAATGATGCCGACATATCAATTAGCGGAGAATGCGTTCTTCCTGCCAATAATCACATCTTCCCATTTTCTAACTACAAGGCCACGATAAAAGTCCTACTACCAATTGTGTGCTTTTTATAAGCAGACAATTTGCTTTCCCTACCCTGCTATATGGCGATCCGTTTATTTATCCAATAGTTTACTTCTTGTGTTGAGAATATATAGATTTAATATAGATGATTATGGCTGACATTTGAGTTTTTTAAAACAAGTGTTCAAAGAATAATGTAGATGTTTTCATATCGCCTTCGATACATCGGTGATAAACGCGCAACTCATACGCCGCCGATGCTACGATAACAGGTGTATGTGAAACACTTTAATATAATCTATAGTGTTTTAAACTATAAATGTTGAGCCCATAACACCCGTTCGACAAAATTGAAATACAGTTCTTCCCACACAACAATAATCTCAAACAAGGCGGTTGCGCTTAAAGCTACTATGGCTGTTTTAATGTAAGTGGGCGTGTATCTAAAGCATATTAGAAGAGTTTTAATGATAGTAGTAGTATTCTTTATTTCCTCCATGTATAGGAGGGCATATATATAAACTATGATACTCACACAATTACATACAACTAATAAGTGTGTGAAACATATCTGGAAACCCGTATATAAAAGCGGTATTATAGCGAAATACCCTCATTTCTGTACACGCGATGACGCAGCATAATAAAAAATGTACACCCCTTTACTGCAAAAACAATACGACCTGTGTGAGATTCGAACTCTTGACCTTCAGACTGACAATCCATACGCTTTATCACTGGACTATGTCGTCAGTTGATCAATATAGTTATGTTTACCCGAGACTTTGTTCAATAGTTCAATATTTGATTCATGCGGTTGTAAGGTCATGCGATCATCAAATATCTTCACGAAAAGCTGCAGAAAGTAAAGATTACATGTATGCTTCTGTAGTTGAATTTGAATTGGGGTTTTACGGCTCACCAAAAGAAACAGGTTATATAGGCCGACAGGAAAGAACATTCCAGGCCTACTCTCTAGTTAAATCTAGATAAAATTATGCAGAATGGGTCAAGAACATTCTCACATGCAGAACTGCAAAGTCGCTGCAAATTCTATTGTAAATACTCCATTTTTCGCTGTAGCCACGGTCATTGTATTCTGCCACCACGCAAGTAGCACATGACACAATACAGGGATAATGACGAAGACCTTTAATGCACAATGACACAATGAATATGAAGTCGGGGGTGGGGGTAGAAGTTTACCCACCTGCTTGGTTAAACAGTGACCATATGCTTGCACAGGAACGGAGCATCCTTACGTATTTTATATATAAGAAATGGTATAAACTGAACATATACCGTGTATGCTTTGTTGAAATAACCAACATCCATTATGAGACGAAAATATATACTAGAATTTAAAACCAAAACTAATTACCATTTAGGTCTACGGCCTAATGGTAATGCATACGGATTGGATTGTCAATCAGAAGGTCTCTAGTTCAAATCCCGTATTGAATATATCATGTTTAATGATTAGCGCAATTTGTTTATGTTGCTACATCGAACGACGTATTGACTTTAAGTTTTTCTCCTTATATACGGGTTTACGGCCGTGTTTCGGTAGAACGTGACTGAAATTAAAACCCGCCCTATTTCTCTTATTTCCGTCATAAGCAGTTGACAGTCCTTAAGTATAGCTACAGAAGCTTTAAGTCATGTGAATCATGTCTGATATATCTAGACCCAATATTGTAAGCTCTTTTTTTTTTCAAATTTCGTTTGAATTTTAAATTACGTCGAGGTCTATCCCATGTATACACAACTCGGATGTACGTGTATTCCATTTGCACGTGTACATTCAATGTTGTGCACGTGCACATTCATCCAAATTTCGTAAGTAATTTCTATATTATTAGATGGTGAAACTGAAACCTCTTTTAAACATAGTTAACAGTCATGTTACAACATGTAACGAATTGAAACATTGGTATATGTAAGACTTTGCATTACCGACAACAATTATTCATAAAAAAAATAACACGGAAAGCGTAACACATATACACAACATGCAATTTGTGTATCACATTTAAAATGCGTGGTTGGAACTATGTTCTACATTCTGCGTTCAACATTCAAACTCAGTTTTGCGGTCATCATTTGAACTCACATTCACTCATTTCTGCGTTTAACATTCAACTCATTTCTGCGTTCAACATTCATTTCTGCTGTCAGCATTCGCGATCCCTTTTCCGAGTTCAACATTCGATCCCATTTCATGAGTGCGTCATTTTCAAAAAATGGAGAGGCAATTTTCTCTTTTCATCTAGTTTACGTTACTTCCTTTTCTTGTTTGATTTATATAGGGATAAATAATACACAAATTCAAAGACAACAAATAACGAGGACAGTGCAGTTTATGAATTGTATATGGTACTGAACATGTCAAATCTACAGATCTTTCGTTGTCCCACGATGGAGATACACATTACGCGCATTAATATTGTGGTATTTTGTTGAAGTTTGTTTCTGGTTTACTAGTTTAATGTGTTCAGTTTACATAAATATATAATAAAAAAATTGCCATCTGTAAATTTTTCATGAAAAGTTGTCAAATTATATACTGTCCCACGGATTTGTGTCCGTGATGTTACTTTTATATAAACAATGAAATACGAGTAATCTCCCTTTAATTATTCTAGCAAATAACGAATCCTCCCACAGTTTTAACTTCTTGTACAAAGATGACAATAAAGTGTTTTTTTTAAGTATGTACACATGTTTATGTGACTTTTTTTACGTATTCGTTTGTCACGTCTTCGAAGTTACCAGTATTAAAGATAAATGCAATATAATATTAAAAAACATAAAGATAATGTCGTCTGCAAAAATAATGAATGCCCCGGGAAACATTTGTTCAATATATTTGTTTATTTCTTAGAAATTGTCATTGGTGTTATCAAAAATATAGTAACATCATATACATCATTTTGTAACAGCAAATATATCGTATTGTTATTACTGGATCAAATTAATTTTACAGAAGCATTACGCAATTACCTGATAAAAATACATTTTTTATATGAATGTCAATCTAGCATAGCTTGTAAACAGAGTTGGAATATGTATCAATATAGTTCATATTGAATTAAAACAAAAAGTAACAGCACAGACACCTGGGTAACATCAATGACAACCAGTTTGTAACATCAGGGACAATTGTTTGAACATATGCATATATAGTTATGTTCTTGCAACGATGTTTAAGATGCAACATGCCGTCGAAATATATCAAATGTATCGTACACTATCTCTTATATATATAACTGAGTGTATGGCCTTAATAGTCAAATTCGCAAAGCATGACTAAAGTAACATCATCTACACATACATCAACATTAAAGACAATTGTATTATAACATGTTACCTAATTGTACAATAACACAAGTGAACGATTTGAAATTAGTAAATAGTTTTCTTTTGTTTTAAAACTGATGTGCACACGTATCATGAATTACAAAATAGTCATAACTGTGACGCAAAACTGATAATAAATCTGGAGTTGTCTTTGGTGTTACAAAACGTGTCGCCGATGTTACCAGTTTTCACAACAACACGAGTTTTACGATTTGAAAATACCAAATGGTATACTGTTTGTATTAACACAGATGTGCCAATGTTACATTCTTTCCAAAATGACGCCACTGATAACTGTGACGCACAACTGATAATATGTCTGGGAGGTCATTGGTGTTTCAAAATATGTTTTTGATGTTACCGCAGTGTATATGCTGTTACCGCTACTTATTTGTGATATAGTGGTACAATGGATATTGTCATATGTTTTAGCTTGCCATTTTTATTTAAACTGTTATGATTTGAAATTATTCGAATAGTATTTTGGAAAAGAAAATGTTTACTATTTTTATTTTGTTAATTTATTCAATATTGTTATGGGAAAAAAAGCAATTTGTGACTGAATTTGTCACTTTTAACAATGATAAAGAGACAACTATCCCAATATTTGGTTTTGATGTAAATACAGTAATGTATGAGTCACATTAGTTTGTTATTTTACTTTATACTTTGGTTTTCAACGTTTAAATTGATCAAACAAGTTCGGTAACATCACAGACACATGGCAAGGGTTTTGCTGCTTTAAATAGTAATAAAACATTTATTTGAAAGCGCTGTGTTTGCGTATTTTACGTTTTGACTGTCCACATCCTCGTTTATGCTGTTATTATAATAAAATTTAGTTTGACGCACATTAGTTTTGCAGTCTTGTACCAAGTCTGATCTCTCCATTTTATGAAAATGACCCGAGTTTGAATGTTGTACGCAGAAATGAGTTTGAATGTTGAACGCAGAAATGGGATCGAATGCTGAATTTGAATGTTGAATGCAGAAATGGGTTCAAATGTTTAACGCAGTAATGGATTCGAATGTTGAACGCAGAAATGTGTTGGAATGTTGAACGCAGAAATGGGATCGAATGTTGGTTGGAATGTTGAACTCAGAAATGAGTTTGAGTGTTAAACGCAGAAATAAGTTCGAATGTTGAAAGCAAAAATGAATATCAATGTTGAACGCAGAAATGGGATCAATGTTGCATGCAAAAACGAGTTTCAATGTTGAACGTAGAAATGAGATTGAACGTTAAACGAAGAAATACGTTTAAACGTTGAACGCAGGAATGGGATCTAATGTTAAACGCAGAAATGGGTTAGAATGTTGAACGCAGGAATGAGTTTGAATGTTGAACGTAGAAATGAATTTGAATGTTGAACGCAGGAATGGGATCGAATGTTAAACGCAAGAATGGGATTGAATGTTGAACGCAGGAATGCGTTTGAATGTTGAACGCAGGAATGAATTTGAATGTTGAACGCAGGAATGGGATCGAATGTTAAACGCAAGAATGGGATTGAATGTTGAACGCAGGAATGAGTTGGAATGTTGAACGCAGAAATGGGTTCGAATGTTGAACGCAGAAATGAGATTGAACGCAGGAATGAGTTCAAATGATGAACGCAGAATTCGGTTCGAATATTGAACGCACAAATGAGTTTGCATGTTGCATGCATAAATGAGTTTCAATTTTGAACGCAGAAATGGTATCGACTGTTGAACGCAGAAATGTGTTTGAATGTTGAACGCAGAAATAGGATCGAATGTTGAGCGTAGAGATGGGTTTGAATGTTAAACGGAGAAATTGGTTCGAATGTTGAACGCAAAAATGAGTTTGCATGTTGAACGCAGAAATTAGTTTGACTGTTTAACGCAGAAATGGGATAGAATGTTGAACGCAAAACAGGGTTTGAATGTTGAACACAGAATGCAAGAGGTAGTGCCAACTTCACACTCATTATTTGTGTGCTAATATAAGTATTATTAATGGAATTGGTATATCATGCAATATCTTTGCTTTATTTTATAATATGTTTGCATTTAAAGTAGATATCCCGCCAACAGCCAAATTATGTAAACATGTATACACCGTTTTTTAACCTACTGATGACGAGGTGTATATATAAACTCTATAAGGCACAATATATATGACTTTAACATATACGACTTTAACAAGCCAGGCCAAAGCCCAAACCTGGAGCGTCGAATTAAGAATTACCAATTCATAATTCATTTTACGCATATTCAGTCATGAATACGTTAAGAACCCATGAATATACTATACTTTAATATATATTATTATATGACCTGAACACCTGGTCAGAATTTTGATACACGGCTTTGAAATGTAGTTTGCCGTTATTTGGCGGGTTAGTGCCTTTAAAGTGACACACGGCAATCTTAAACGTTTTTATCAAGAATTAAAATAAACGTCTTTATTTAATAGCCAGTATTATTTTGACTTCAAACCTGCTTGCATATATTTAAATACAACTTTAATTGTTCAACTTTTCTTCTTTGTTCTACCATCGGTTTGAATATATTATTAGTGAAATGTGTTGTTACCACTCAGTAAACTATTACAGTTATTATAATAATTATTATTCAATTTTATAAAAATGCAAATTATGAAAAAAAATCTAAACAAATCAAGATTGCCGTGTGTCCCTTTAAAATGTTGATATGTATTTGAGGTATTTGAGGTATTCGAGGTATTTGAAGTATTTGAGGTATTTGAGGTATTTGATGTGAGGTATTTGAGGTATTTGAGGTATTGCCATTGACTTCAGTATTTGAAACGTGTTTGTTGTATTGTATACTAATACCTCTTATTATTGAATAAAAAAACGTATATACACAGATATGAACGTTTTCACAACGATTTATATTGTATTGATGATATTAAAGGGACATACTTGATGTTTATTAAACTCGCGACGTTCAGTTAGTTTTCTAAATAATTTTCATATTGGTAAATCATACATATTACTTGTTAGAAATGATCTAAGCAAACTGTTTTTCATATTACTAACTTTTGATTATATTTCACCAATAATTTATTTAAACATGTGGTAGAAATAACGAATACAATTAAAAACTCAAAATTTATTGTAATTATATGCAAGCAGTTTAAATTAAACTGGATTAATAAATCGAGGTGCTCATTTTATTGCTTGATACAATCTTCAAGATTGCCGTGTCCCCCTTTAATAATGACTCTATATTAGTTCATACATCGACTGACAGATATACTCCTCAAAATAATTTAAGGACCATGTTTTCATTTGGGTCCATTTTTAATGTGCTATTATTGAAGGATTTACTTTTTTTACTTTTTTTTTTAGGTTTAGCTGTATTCTTTTACAGTTGTTACGTAATTTAAAGCTACACAGTCCATATTTTAACTGGTAATAATTAATGAATATGAATGAATCACGTGTGAAGTAGTTTCAAATCGACGAACACCCCAAAAGTCGGTATATAAGCAGAAATAGATACGTAAAATTTCACGTTTTTATTTAGCCTCCTTACAGGTAACATCGATAAATATATGGCTTCAGAATATGTGACCGGCTCAATAAGCCCTTCATTATGCTATGTTTTCGATGTGGGTCGAAATAAATATATTTACAAAAGACAATTGTATGTTGTTCCTAACGCCACAATATATCAAATAAATCCTTAACATCGGGTCCTTATAAGTAATGGGTTATGTTTATAGTCTCCCTTTGACCATCTTTTACTAACATACTAATGGTACACGTGCATGCGTTCACCGCTATGCGTCATTGCATTTTGCCGAGGCTTCAATAGAGTACACGTTGTTATACTTTGTACTGGACGATAAATATTTATATAATATTTATATCTGGATATTTATATATTCACAGGTATGTCTATTTAATTAGTATTGTTTGTTATAAGATGTGTCACCTTTCCATTAAATATATGATGTTGTAAACGCTTATATTCGATGTTTAAACAAATGGGACTACAAGGCCA
Source organism: Cyrtodaria siliqua (assembly GCA_037043455.1). Classification (NCBI taxonomy): domain Eukaryota; kingdom Metazoa; phylum Mollusca; class Bivalvia; order Adapedonta; family Hiatellidae; genus Cyrtodaria; species Cyrtodaria siliqua. Next base: position 2,099 of record JAWPHD010022884.1, on the reverse strand, counting down.
TTGTCTGTGTAAAGCATAATCTGTGTTGTTGACATGTGTTGACATCTATTTACATATGTGCTTACCCTGGTATTTGTTATTGTTATTGTTTAATTCATGTAATAGATTGCATTTTGCCGAGGCTTCAATAGAGTACACGTTGTTATACTTTGTACTGGACGATAAATATTTATATAATATTTATATCTGGATATTTATATATTCACAGATGGAGTTTGGCGTTGTTTGACGCATCGATCCGTATAAATAAAGATTATATTGAAAACCAACTCTGTCCTGATATATCGAACCCAGGGTGATATGGAATAGAATGAGATAGAACCCGAACGGTGACAAATATATGCGATAAAACACAAGAGTTGCCCGGAACGGGATTTGAACCACAGCCTTACACTTGTAAGTTTTGAAGAATGTACGCTGAACCACTAGACCACGGCTATTTATTGGTTTGTTGCATCATTTTTAACACTAAATAGGCATTATTTAACAACTAGAGCGCACACACAAACTCATCTAGCGCTAAATAACAAGTCGAGATATGGTTATTTGTAGGCATGTCTTTATTAGTAACTTCGTGTTCACCAGCTCATGTCGAAATCTGGTATTTAAGCGAGAAAATTATACTATCCCGCCAACAACAGCCAACTTTTACAACATATGCACACCTTTTCTAAACCTACTGTTGACGAGGTATATATATATATATATATATAACTTACATATTCTGAGAATCCAAACTCTATAAACGGCTTTAACCGGCCAGGCCAAATCCCAAAACTGGAGCGTCAAATTAAAGATAAATGACCAATCTTTTTGTAGTATTATCAATTAACATAATTAACTCTTAAACATTATACGAATATTTCTTGATAGTCTCAGAGAGAAACATATATTGAAAACCGCTACTAAGTTGTATGTAAAATAAGTATTATTAATTTACCTGTTCAAAGTTTTCTATTCCCACTTTTCACAGATATTGCAATGTGTGACGTGTAACTATCTATTGTTGTGTATTGATTTCGATTTAAATAAAACATAAACATGTTCATGAAACAAAACATGGCCGGGGAACTTTAAGAGCTACCAACTCATAATTCATTTTACGCATATTTAATCACGGGTATTTTAAGAATCCGTAAATAAACATATACTTTTAATCAGCACATTAACATTATTATATGATATGAACAGCTGGATAGAGTTTTGATAAACGGTTTTGCAGTGTAATTTTACCGTAATTTGGCGGGTTGGTTTCTTTAATCTTTTATATTTAAAGATTATGTACATTTTAAATGTGGTCCTTAATTTATTTTGAGGAGTATAACTTCAAAGAACTCGATGTAAAACTGTTCCACAACAACCTTCCGGAATATGATAGGCTTCCCTTGAAGAGCTTAGCAGTTGGCTTTGTTGTCGTGAAATTTCAATTAAAAATAGTTCTTAAAGCGATTGATGGGTCTTGTTCTTTATTTTCTCTCATATCAAAGATGGATCTGACGTATTACTGACTTACTTATTTTGTATATATTTTAAATCATAATTTTATTTGACACATAATTGTTTCATCTTTTGCATTCTAGTAGATATGGATATAATGTAGGATTTAAGATGGTATCATATCAGATTTTTAGCAAACACATATTTTTTTCATATTTATTCCGTCATTTGTGATCATTTTTTGTTGTTAACAAATATCGGGTATAGATAGCTCTGAGTAATAAGATTTTTGTTTTTCAATATTGGAATAGATCTACATGAATAGATCTACATATATAAAAGTAAATACTGAGTCGATTTTATATTCGATCTCTATGTCAAAATTGTGTGTACAGTATTTTACATTGAAAATGTCAAAATAACTCCAAAATGCGTGTAATTTAAGAATTAAAAAACAAATCATTAGAAGTCTGATGACCTATATGGTGTTATACTTGATTTGAAAGAAATGTCATTAGAATATATATTTTTATCTTATATTTTGTTTTTTGTAAAATATATATGGGTGGGGTACGGTCCATATATGTTTGCTTTTTAAAGTAAAAAGACGAATGAGGATTACAACTGTTTGTGTATGTTTTGAAAGATATGTATGCATGTAA
>JAWPHD010022883.1:0-23738 GCA_037043455.1 Cyrtodaria siliqua | reverse complement strand
TTCTTAAGCATTTATATTCAGTTTTACGCATATATATTCAGTTCTTACGCATATATATTCAGTTCTTACACTTATATATTCAGTTCTTACACATATATATTCAGTTCTTACACATATATATTCCGTTCTTACACATATATTTTCCGTTCTTACAAATATATATTCCGTTCTTACACATATATATTCCGTTCTTACGCATATATATTCCGTTCTTACACATATATATTCCGTTCTTACACATATATATTCCCGTTCTTACGCATATATATTGAGTTCTTATGCATATATATTCAGTTCCTAAGCATATATATTGAGTTCTTACGCATATATTCAGTTTTTACACATATATATTCAGTTCTTAGACATATATATTCAGTTCTTAGGCATATATATTCAGTTCTTACACATATATATTCAGTTTTACGCATATATATTCAGTTCTTACGCATATATATTCAGTTCTTACGCATATGTATGCATATATATTCAGTTCTTACGCATATATATTCAGTTCTTACACATATATATTCATTTTTACGCATATATATTCAGTTCTTACGCATATATATTCAGTTCTTACGCATATATATTCAGTTCTCACGGATATATATTCAGTTCTCACACATATATATTCATTTTTACGCATATATATTCAGTTCTTAGACATATATATTCAGTTCTTACGCATATATATTCAGTCCTTACACATATATATTCAGTTCTTACGCATATATATTCAGTTCTTACGCATATATATGCATATATATTCAATTCTTACGCATATATATTCAGTTCTTACACATATATATTCATTTTTACGCATATATATTCAGTTTTACGCATATATATTCAGTTCTTACACATATATATTCAGTTCTTACAGATATATATTCAGTTTTTACACATATATATTCCGTTCTTACAGATATATATTCTGTTCTTACACATATATATTCCGTTCTTACACATATATATTCCGTTCGTACACATATATTTTCCGTTCTTACACATATATATTCCGATCTTACAAATATATATTTCGTTCTTACGCATATATATTCCATTCCTTACACATATATATTCCGTACTTACACATATATATTTCGTTCTTACACATATATATTCCGTTCTTACGCATAAATATTCAGTTCTTACGCATATATATTCAGTTCTTACGGATATATATTCAGTTCTTAGACATATATATTCAGTTCTTACGCATATATATTCCGTTCTTACGCATATATATTCAGTTCTTACACATATATATTCCATTTTACGCATATATATTCAGTTCTTACGCATATATATTCAGTTATTACGCAAATATATATAGTTCTTACGCATATATATTCAGTTCTTACACATATATATTCAGTTTTACCCATATATATTCAGTTTTTAAGTATATATATTGAGTTCTTACGCATATATATTCAGTTCTTGCGCATATATATTCAGTTCTTAGACATATATATTCAGTTCTTACGCATATATATTCAGTTTTTACGCATATATATTCCGTTCTTACACATATATATTCCGTTCTTACACATATATATTCAGTTCTTAAGCATATATATTCAGTTTTAACGCATATATATTCAGTTCTTACGCATATATATTCAGTTCTTACACATATATATTCAGTTCTTACGCATATATATTCAGTTCTTACGCATATATTTTCCGTTCTTACACATATATATTCCGTTCTTTACACATATATATTCAGTTCTTAAGAATATATATTCAGTTTTAACGCATATATATTCAGTTCTTACGCATATATATTCAGTTCTTACGCATATATATTCAGTTCTTACGCATATATATTCAGTTCTCACTAATATATATTCAGTTTTACACATATATATTCAGTTCTTAAACATATATATTCAGTTCTTACACATATATATTCAGTTTTTACAGATATATATTCAGTTCTTACACATATATATTCAGTTGTTCCACAATATATATTCCGTTCGTACACATATATGTTCCGTTCTTTCACATATATATTCCGTTCTTACACATATATATTCCGTTCTTACGCATATATATTCCGTTCTTACACATATATATTCCGTACTTACACATATATATTTCGTTCTTACACATATATATTCCGTTCTTACGCATAAATATTCAGTTCTTACGCATATATATTCAGTTCTTACGCATATATATTCAGTTCTTACACATATATATTCAGTTTTACGCATATATATTCAGTTCTTACGCATATATATTCAGTTATTACGCAAATATATTCAGTTCTTACGCATATATATTCCGTTATTACACATATATTTTCAGTTTTACGCATATATATTCAGTTTTTAAGCATATATATTGAGTTCTTACGCATATATATTCAGTTCTTGCGCATATATATTCAGTTCTTACGCATATATATTCAGTTCTTACACATATATATTCCATTTTACGCATATATATTCAGTTCTTACGCATATATATTCAGTTATTACGCAAATATATATAGTTCTTACGCATATATATTCAGTTCTTAGACATATATATTCAGTTCTTACGCATATATATTCAGTTCTTACGCATATATATTCCGTTCTTACACGTATATATTCCGTTCTTACACATATATATTCAGTTCTTAAGCATATATATTCAGTTTTAACGCATATATATTCAGTTCTTACGCATATATATTCAGTTCTTACACATATATATTCAGTTCTTACGCATATATATTCAGTTCTTACGCATATATATTCCGTTCTTACACATATATATTCCGTTCTTACACATATATATTCAGTTCTTAAGAATATATATTCAGTTTTAACGCATATATATTCAGTTCTTACGCATATATATTCAGTTCTTACGCATATATATTCAGTTCTTACGCATATATATTCAGTTCTCAATAATAATATATATTCAGTTTTACACATATATATTCAGTTCTTAAACATATATATTCAGTTCTTACACATATATATTCAGTTTTTACAGATATATATTCAGTTCTTAAACATATATATTCAGTTGTTCCACATATATATTCCGTTCGTACACATATATTTCCGTTCTTTCACATACTATATTCCGTTCTACATAAATACCGTACATAACTCATAAATACCTATAACCAAACTATACTACCGTAACTTACCACAATAAATCTACAAACACTTACATCATAATATTCGTTCTACGCAACACTATATTCAGTTCTTACACAATAATACATAACTAACAAATCATACACAATACTAATCATCTAATACCTCTACACATAAATAATCATTACTCTACACATATAATTCAGTTCTTACGCAAATATATTCAGTTCTTACACATATATAACAGTTCATAACTCAAAAATATTCAGTCTAACTAAGCACTATATATTCAGTTCTAACTCATATATATCACTCATAAACTAATATCTAACAAAACAACAACCCAAATCATACCTAAAACCACAACAAACATAACCTAACTCAACAACAAACTAACAACCTCAACAATAAACCTAACAAACCACAACAAACTAAAAACACAACAACACAACTAAACCCCCACAAAACAAACTAACAACCTCACAACACAAACAACCCACCAAACACAAAACCTAACAACACCCAACAAAAACTAAAACCCAACTACACACTAACAACACCAACACACTAACAACCTCAACACACAACCTAAAACTTCCAACACAAACCTAACAACTCCAACACAACCTAAAACCTCACAAACAACTAAAACTCAACAACAACCTAACAACCCCACACACAAACCAAAAACCTCCACAAACAACTAACAACTCACACACAACCCTAACAACCTCCCACACACACTAACAACTCAACACAACCTAACAACCCACAAACAACCTAAAAACCACACAACAACCTAAAAACCTCACACAACAATCTAACAACTCCACAACAACCTAAAATCTTCACACACAACCTAACAACTCACCAACAACAACCTAACAACCTCACACACAACCTAAAAACTCACAACAACCTAACAACCCACAACAACTAACAACCCAACACACAACCTAACAACCTCACACACAACCTAAAAACCCTCAACACACAACCTAAAACCTCCACACACAACCCTAACAACCCCAACACACAACCCTAACAACCTCACACACAACCTAACAACCTCACACAAAACCTAACAACCCACACACAACCTAACAACCCCACACACAACCTAACAACCTCCACACACAACCCTAAAACCCTCACAACACAACCTAACAACTCCACACACAACCCTAAAACCCCACACACAACTAAAACCTCCACACACAACCCTAACAACCCCACAACAACCTAAAACCCCACACACAACCCTAACAACCCCCCACACACAACCTAAAACCCCCACACACAACCTAAAACCCCACACACAACCCTAATAACCCACACACAACAACTACCCACACATAACAAAAACCACACAACAACCTACAACCCCCCACACACAACTAACAACCCCACACACAACTAAAACCTCACACACAACCTAAAACCTCCCAACACACAACAAAACAACACACACACTAACAACTCCCCAACACACCCACACTAACAACCTCCCACCCCAACAAACCTAAAACACACACAACCAACTAACAAACCCACACACAACCAAAACACTCACACACAACCTAAAACCTCCAACACAACTCAACAACCTCCCACACACACACTAACACCACACCAACAACCCTAAACCCCCCACACACAACCTAAACCCCCCCACACACAACCTAAAAACCTCACACACACAACACCTAACACAACACAACCTAACAAACCTCCCACACACAACAACAACCTAAAACACCACACAACCTAAAAACCCCAACACACCTAACAACTCAACACAACTACAAACCTCCACACACAACAAAACCTAACAACACACAACAAAACACTCACACACAACCATAAAACCTCACAAAACAACTCAAACACTACAAACTCAAACACAACCTAACCAACTCACAACACAACACAAACATCCACAACACAACCTACAACTCCAACACAACCCTAACCACCCTCAACACAACAACCTAACAACCCCAACACAAACTAAACCACACACACAACACTAAACCCTCAACACACAACCTAACAACCTTCACACACAACCTAACAACCTCCACACAACAACCCTAACAACCTCCACAACAACACCTAACAACCACCCACAACACAACCTAACACTCACAACACAACCTAAACCTCAACAAACTAACAACTCAACAACAACCTAAACACCTCCAAACACAACATAAAACTCAACAAACACCTACAACCTCACAACAACCCTAACAACCCCAACACAACAACCTAACAACCCAACCACACAACCTAAACAACCCAACACCTCACTCCAAAAACACACCAACTAACTAATAATAATATCTCAACATCCTATACATACCTCCATCCACAACACATATACCTCCCATCAAACACTATACCTCCATACACACAATCTACACTACATCACAACACATCTACCACATCCAACACTACAATCAACACTCCATCAAACACATCTACTCACTCACCCAACCACAACATCAACCTCCATCACACAACATCCTACCACCATCAACACAAATATACACTCCCATCCACAAACAATCTACACTCCACCATCAACAACATACACACTCCATCACACACAACACACCTAACCTCAACATCAACACAACACTCATACATACCTCCTTCACAAACATATACACTCCCTCCAACAAACACATAATAACAACTCCATCAACACAACATCCTAACTCCATCCAAACTAAATCTACATACTACCAAAAACACTCACATCCACTAAACACACTACCTACCCTCTAAACAACAATCTACACTACCACACATATACACTACATCCCACAAAAATCATACTCACATCAACAACACATCTACCATCAACATCCAAAACAATCTACACTCAACCTACAACAACACATCCAAACTCAACTCCAACAACATCTACAACAAACAATCAACACATATATACCACCCATAACAACATCTAACACTATCATCAAAACAAATATTACACTCCACATCAACACATAACTCTAACTCACACCAAACAATCAAACAAACATTCCTACACAATAACAATAATATAAAAAGTACTTAAAATCAACTTACAACTCAACATCGTAACGAAACACTAATCTAAATCTAAACATACAAATCTACAATCCTTAACAAACTATATACATCAATAACACTAATCTATAAGAACATAATCTATAAATCTTAAGAACAACACTAAATAAATGCTAATAACATAAAAAAGCTATTACAAGAACATCATATACATACTAAGAACTGAATATATTTCTTAAGAACTGAATAATATAATGCTAAGAACTGAAATAAATATGTAAGAACTAATATATTGTAAGTACGGAATATAATAGTACAGAACGAACATATATGTACGAACGAATATAATGTGAACAACTGAATATATAGTGTAAGAACTGAATATATATGTGTAAGAACTGAATATATATGTTAAGAACTGAATAATATATGTGTAAAACTGAATATATATGAGTAAGAACTGAATATATATGCGTAAAACTGAATATATATGTGTAAGAACTGAATATATATGCGTAAGAACTGAATATATATGCGTTAAAACTGAATATATATTCTTAAGAACTGAATATATATGTGTAAGAACGGAATATATATGTGTAAGAACGGAAAATATATGCGTAAGAACTGAATATATATGCGTAAGAACTGAATATATATGTGTAAGAACTGAATATATATGCGTAAGAACTGAATATATATGCGTTAAAACTGAATATATATGCTTAAGAACTGAATATATATGTGTAAGAACGGAATATATATGTGTAAGAACGGAATATATATGCGTAAAAACTGAATATATATGCGTAAGAACTGAATATATATGTCTAAGAACTGAATATATATGCGCAAGAACTGAATATATATGCGTAAGAACTCAATATATATGCTTAAAAACTGAATATATATGGGTAAAACTGAATATATATGTGTAAGAACTGAATATATATGCGTAAGAACTATATATATTTGCGTAATAACTGAATATATATGCGTAAGAACTGAATATATATGCGTAAAATGGAATATATATGTGTAAGAACTGAATATATATGCGTAAGAACGGAATATATATGCGTAAGAACTGAATATATATGTCTAAGAACTGAATATATATCCGTAAGAACTGAATATATATGCGTAAGAACTGAATATTTATGCGTAAGAACGGAATATATATGTGTAAGAACGAAATATATATGTGTAAGTACGGAATATATATGTGTAAGAATGGAATATATATGCGTAAGAACGAAATATATATTTGTAAGAACGGAATATATATGAGTAAGAACGGAATATATATGTTTTAGAACGGAATATATATGTGTAAGAACGGAATATATATGCGTAAGAACTGAATATATATGTGTAAAACTGAATATATATGTGTAAGAATTGAAAATATATGCGCAAGAACTGAATATATATGCGTAAGAACTCAATATATATGCTTAAAAACTGAATATATATGCGTAAAACTGAAAATATATGTGTAATAACGGAATATATATGCGTAAGAACTGAATATATTTGCGTAATAACTGAATATATATGCGTAAGAACTGAATATATATGCGTAAAACTGAATATATATGTGTAAGAACTGAATATATATGCGTAAGAACTGAATATATATGCGTAAGAACTGAATATTTATGCGTAAGAACGGAATATATATGTGTAAGAACGAAATATATATGTGTAAGTACAGAATATATATGTGTAAGAACGGAATATATATGCGTAAGAACGGAATATATATGTGTAAGAACGGAATATATATGTGAAAGAACGGAAAATATATGTGTACGAACGGAATATATATGTGGAACAACTGAATATATATGTTTAAGAACTGAATATATATCTGTAAAAACTGAATATATATGTGTAAGAACTGAATATATATGTTTAAGAACTGAATATATATGTGTAAAACTGAATATATATTATTATTGAGAACTGAATATATATGCGTAAGAACTGAATATATATGCGTAAGAACTGAATATATATGCGTAAGAACTGAATATATATGCGTTAAAACTGAATATATATTCTTAAGAACTGAATATATATGTGTAAGAACGGAATATATATGTGTAAGAACGGAATATATATGCGTAAGAACTGAATATATATGCGTAAGAACTGAATATATATGTGTAAGAACTGAATATATATGCGTAAGAACTGAATATATATGCGTTAAAACTGAATATATATGCTTAAGAACTGAATATATATGTGTAAGAACGGAATATATACGTGTAAGAACGGAATATATATGCGTAAGAACTGAATATATATGCGTAAGAACTGAATATATATGTCTAAGAACTGAATATATATGCGTAAGAACTATATATATTTGCGTAATAACTGAATATATATGCGTAAGAACTGAATATATATGCGTAAAATGGAATATATATGTGTAAGAACTGAATATATATGCGTAAGAACTGAATATATATGCGCAAGAACTGAATATATATGCGTAAGAACTCAATATATATGCTTAAAAACTGAATATATATGCGTAAAACTGAAAATATATGTGTAATAACGGAATATATATGCGTAAGAACTGAATATATTTGCGTAATAACTGAATATATATGCGTAAGAACTGAATATATATGCGTAAAACTGAATATATATGTGTAAGAACTGAATATATATGCGTAAGAACTGAATATATATGCGTAAGAACTGAATATTTATGCGTAAGAACGGAATATATATGTGTAAGAACGAAATATATATGTGTAAGTACGGAATATATATGTGTAAGAACGGAATATATATGCGTAAGAACGGAATATATATGTGTAAGAACGGAATATATATGTGAAAGAACGGAACATATATGTGTACGAACGGAATATATATGTGGAACAACTGAATATATATGTGTAAGAACTGAATATATATCTGTAAAAACTGAATATATATGTGTAAGAACTGAATATATATGTTTAAGAACTGAATATATATGTGTAAAACTGAATATATATTAGTGAGAACTGAATATATATGCGTAAGAACTGAATATATATGCGTAAGAACTGAATATATATGCGTAAGAACTGAATATATATGCGTTAAAACTGAATATATATTCTTAAGAACTGAATATATATGTGTAAGAACGGAATATATATGTGTAAGAACGGAAAATATATGCGTAAGAACTGAATATATATGCGTAAGAACTGAATATATATGTGTAAGAACTGAATATATATGCGTAAGAACTGAATATATATGCGTTAAAACTGAATATATATGCTTAAGAACTGAATATATATGTGTAAGAACGGAATATATATGTGTAAGAACGGAATATATATGCGTAAAAACTGAATATATATGCGTAAGAACTGAATATATATGTCTAAGAACTGAATATATATGCGCAAGAACTGAATATATATGCGTAAGAACTCAATATATATACTTAAAAACTGAATATATATGGGTAAAACTGAATATATATGTGTAAGAACTGAATATATATGCGTAAGAACTATATATATTTGCGTAATAACTGAATATATATGCGTAAGAACTGAATATATATGCGTAAAATGGAATATATATGTGTAAGAACTGAATATATATGCGTAAGAACGGAATATATATGCGTAAGAACTGAATATATATGTCTAAGAACTGAATATATATCCGTAAGAACTGAATATATATGCGTAAGAACTGAATATTTATGCGTAAGAACGGAATATATATGTGTAAGAACGAAATATATATGTGTAAGTACGGAATATATATGTGTAAGAATGGAATATATATGCGTAAGAACGAAATATATATTTGTAAGATCGGAATATATATGTGTAAGAACGGAAAATATATGTGTACGAACGGAATATATATGTGTAAGAACGGAATATATATGTGTAAGAACAGAATATATATCTGTAAGAACGGAATATATATGTGTAAAAACTGAATATATATCTGTAAGAACTGAATATATATGTGTAAGAACTGAATATATATGCGTAAAACTGAATATATATGCGTAAAAATGAATATATATGTGTAAGAACTGAATATATATGCGTAAGAATTGAATATATATGCATATATATGCGTAAGAACTGAATATATATGCGTAAGAACTGAATATATATGTGTAAGGACTGAATATATATGCGTAAGAACTGAATATATATGTCTAAGAACTGAATATATATGCGTAAAAATGAATATATATGTGTGAGAACTGAATATATATCCGTGAGAACTGAATATATATGCGTAAGAACTGAATATATATGCGTAAGAACTGAATATATATGCGTAAAAATGAATATATATGTGTAAGAACTGAATATATATGCGTAAGAACTGAATATATATGCATACATATGCGTAAGAACTGAATATATATGCGTAAGAACTGAATATATATGCGTAAAACTGAATATATATGTGTAAGAACTGAATATATATGCCTAAGAACTGAATATATATGTCTAAGAACTGAATATATATGTGTAAAAACTGAATATATGCGTAAGAACTCAATATATATGCTTAGGAACTGAATATATATGCATAAGAACTCAATATATATGCGTAAGAACGGAATATATATGTGTAAGAACGGAATATATATGTGTAAGAACGGAATATATATGCGTAAGAACGGAATATATATGTGTAAGAACGGAATATATATTTGTAAGAACGGAAAATATATGTGTAAGAACGGAATATATATGTGTAAGAACTGAATATATATGTGTAAGAACTGAATATATAAGTGTAAGAACTGAATATATATGCGTAAGAACTGAATATATATGCGTAAAACTGAATATAAATGCTTAAGAACTGAATATATATGCGTAAGAACTCAATAAATATGCTTAAGAACTGAATATATATGCGTAAAACTGAATATATATGTGTAAGAACTGAATATATATGCGTAAGAACTGAATATATATGTCTAAGAACTGAATATATATCCGTAAGAACTGAATATATATGCGTAAGAACGGAATATATATGTGTAAGAACGAAATATATATGTGTAAGAACGGAATATATATGCGTTAGAACTGAATATATATGCGTAAGAACGGAATATATATGTCTAAGAACTGAATATATATCCGTAAGAACTGAATATATATGCGTAAGAACTGAATATATATGCGTAAGAACAGAATATATGTGTAAGAACTGAATATATATGCGTAAGAACTGAATATATATGCGTAAGAACTGAATATATATGCCTAAGAACTGAATATATATGCGTAAAACTGAATATATATGTGTAAAAACTGTAATATATGAGTAAGAACTGAATATATATTTGCGTAAGAACTGAATATATATGCGTAAGAACTCAATATATATGCTTAAAAACTGAATATATATGGGTTAAACTGAATATATATGTGTAAGAACTGAATATATATGCGTAAGAACTATATATATTTGCGTAATAACTGCATATATATGCGTAAGAACTGAATATATATGCGTAAAATGGAATATATATGTGTAAGAACTGAATATATATGCGTAAGAACTAAATATGTATGAGTAAGAACTGAATATATATGTCTAAGAACTGAATATATATTCGTAAGAACGGAATATATATGCGTAAGAACTGAATATTTATGCGTAAGAACGGAATATATATGTGTAAGAACGAAATATATATGTGTAAGTACGGAATATATATGTGAAAGAACGGAACATATATGTGTACGAACGGAATATATATGTGGAACAACTGAATATATATGTGTAAGAACTGAATATATATGTGTAAGAACTGAATATATATGTTTAAGAACTGAATATATATGTGTAAAACTGAATATATATGTGTAAGAACTGAATATATATGCGTAAAACTGAATATATATGTGTAAGAACTGAATATATATGCGTAAGAACTGAATATATATGCGTTAAAACTGAATATATATTCTTAAGAACTGAATATATATGTGTAAGAACGGAATATATATGTGTAAGAACGGAAAATATATGCGTAAGAACTGAATATATATGCGTAAGAACTGAATACATATGTGTAAGAACTGAATATATATGCGTAAGAACTGAATATATATGCGTTAAAACTGAATATATATGCTTAAGAACTGAATATATATGTGTAAGAACGGAATATATATGTGTAAGAACGGAATATATATGCGTAAAAACTGAATATATATGCGTAAGAACTGAATATATATGTCTAAGAACTGAATATATATGCGCAAGAACTGAATATATATGCGTAAGAACTCAATATATATGCTTAAAAACTGAATATATATGGGTAAAACTGAATATATATGTGTAAGAACTGAATATATATGCGTAAGAACTATATATATTTGCGTAATAACTGAATATATATGCGTAAGAACTGAATATATATGCGTAAAATGGAATATATATGTGTAAGAACTGAATATATATGCGTAAGAACGGAATATATATGCGTAAGAACTGAATATATATGTCTAAGAACTGAATATATATCCGTAAGAACTGAATATATATGCGTAAGAACTGAATATTTATGCGTAAGAACGGAATATATATGTGTAAGAACGAAATATATATGTGTAAGTACGGAATATATATGTGTAAGAATGGAATATATATGCGTAAGAACGAAATATATATTTGTAAGAACGGAATATATATGAGTAAGAACGGAATATATATGTTTTAGAACGGAATATATATGTGTAAGAACGGAATATATATGCGTAAGAACGGAATATATATGTGTAAACTGAATATATATGTGTAAGAATTGAAAATATATGCGCAAGAACTGAATATATATGCGTAAGAACTCAATATATATGCTTAAAAACTGAATATATATGCGTAAAACTGAAAATATATGTGTAATAACGGAATATATATGCGTAAGAACTGAATATATTTGCGTAATAACTGAATATATATGCGTAAGAACTGAATATATATGCGTAAAACTGAATATATATGTGTAAGAACTGAATATATATGCGTAAGAACTGAATATATATGCGTAAGAACTGAATATTTATGCGTAAGAACGGAATATATATGTGTAAGAACGAAATATATATGTGTAAGTACGGAATATATATGTGTAAGAACGGAATATATATGCGTAAGAACGGAATATATATGTGTAAGAACGGAATATATATGTGAAAGAACGGAAAATATATGTGTACGAACGGAATATATATGTGGAACAACTGAATATATATGTTTAAGAACTGAATATATATCTGTAAAAACTGAATATATATGTGTAAGAACTGAATATATATGTTTAAGAACTGAATATATATGTGTAAAACTGAATATATATTATTATTGAGAACTGAATATATATGCGTAAGAACTGAATATATATGCGTAAGAACTGAATATATATGCGTAAGAACTGAATATATATGCGTTAAAACTGAATATATATTCTTAAGAACTGAATATATATGTGTAAGAACGGAATATATATGTGTAAGAACGGAATATATATGCGTAAGAACTGAATATATATGCGTAAGAACTGAATATATATGTGTAAGAACTGAATATATATGCGTAAGAACTGAATATATATGCGTTAAAACTGAATATATATGCTTAAGAACTGAATATATATGTGTAAGAACGGAATATATACGTGTAAGAACGGAATATATATGCGTAAGAACTGAATATATATGCGTAAGAACTGAATATATATGTCTAAGAACTGAATATATATGCGTAAGAACTATATATATTTGCGTAATAACTGAATATATATGCGTAAGAACTGAATATATATGCGTAAAATGGAATATATATGTGTAAGAACTGAATATATATGCGTAAGAACTGAATATATATGCGCAAGAACTGAATATATATGCGTAAGAACTCAATATATATGCTTAAAAACTGAATATATATGCGTAAAACTGAAAATATATGTGTAATAACGGAATATATATGCGTAAGAACTGAATATATTTGCGTAATAACTGAATATATATGCGTAAGAACTGAATATATATGCGTAAAACTGAATATATATGTGTAAGAACTGAATATATATGCGTAAGAACTGAATATATATGCGTAAGAACTGAATATTTATGCGTAAGAACGGAATATATATGTGTAAGAACGAAATATATATGTGTAAGTACGGAATATATATGTGTAAGAACGGAATATATATGCGTAAGAACGGAATATATATGTGTAAGAACGGAATATATATGTGAAAGAACGGAACATATATGTGTACGAACGGAATATATATGTGGAACAACTGAATATATATGTGTAAGAACTGAATATATATCTGTAAAAACTGAATATATATGTGTAAGAACTGAATATATATGTTTAAGAACTGAATATATATGTGTAAAACTGAATATATATTAGTGAGAACTGAATATATATGCGTAAGAACT
Organism: Cyrtodaria siliqua; assembly: GCA_037043455.1. Lineage (NCBI taxonomy): Eukaryota > Metazoa > Mollusca > Bivalvia > Adapedonta > Hiatellidae > Cyrtodaria > Cyrtodaria siliqua. Next base: position 9,073 of record JAWPHD010022883.1, on the reverse strand, counting down.
GAATATATATGCGTAAGAACTGAATATATATGCGTAAGAACTGAATATATATGCGTTAAAACTGAATATATATTCTTAAGAACTGAATATATATGTGTAAGAACGGAATATATATGTGTAAGAACGGAAAATATATGCGTAAGAACTGAATATATATGCGTAAGAACTGAATATATATGTGTAAGAACTGAATATATATGCGTAAGAACTGAATATATATGCGTTAAAACTGAATATATATGCTTAAGAACTGAATATATATGTGTAAGAACGGAATATATATGTGTAAGAACGGAATATATATGCGTAAAAACTGAATATATATGCGGAAGAACTGAATATATATGTCTAAGAACTGAATATATATCCGTAAGAACTGAATATATATGCGTAAGAACTGAATATTTATGCGTAAGAACGGAATATATATGTGTAAGAACGAAATATATATGTGTAAGTACGGAATATATATGTGTAAGAATGGAATATATATGCGTAAGAACGAAATATATATTTGTAAGATCGGAATATATATGTGTAAGAACGGAAAATATATGTGTACGAACGGAATATATATGTGTAAGAACGGAATATATATGTGTAAGAACAGAATATATATCTGTAAGAACGGAATATATATGTGTAAAAACTGAATATATATGTGTAAGAACTGAATATATATGTGTAAGAACTGAATATATATGCGTAAAACTGAATATATATGCGTAAAAATGAATATATATGTGTAAGAACTGAATATATATGCGTAAGAATTGAATATATATGCATATATATGCGTAAGAACTGAATATATATGCGTAAGAACTGAATATATATGTGTAAGGACTGAATATATATGCGTAAGAACTGAATATATATGTCTAAGAACTGAATATATATGCGTAAAAATGAATATATATGTGTGAGAACTGAATATATATCCGTGAGAACTGAATATATATGCGTAAGAACTGAATATATATGCGTAAGAACTGAATATATATGCGTAAAAATGAATATATATGTGTAAGAACTGAATATATATGCGTAAGAACTGAATATATATGCATACATATGCGTAAGAACTGAATATATATGCGTAAGAACTGAATATATATGCGTAAAACTGAATATATATGTGTAAGAACTGAATATATATGCCTAAGAACTGAATATATATGTCTAAGAACTGAATATATATGTGTAAAAACTGAATATATGCGTAAGAACTCAATATATATGCTTAGGAACTGAATATATATGCATAAGAACTCAATATATATGCGTAAGAACGGAATATATATGTGTAAGAACGGAATATATATGTGTAAGAACGGAATATATATGCGTAAGAACGGAATATATATGTGTAAGAACGGAATATATATTTGTAAGAACGGAAAATATATGTGTAAGAACGGAATATATATGTGTAAGAACTGAATATATATGTGTAAGAACTGAATATATAAGTGTAAGAACTGAATATATATGCGTAAGAACTGAATATATATGCGTAAAACTGAATATAAATGCTTAAGAACTGAATATATATGCGTAAGAACTCAATAAATATGCTTAAGAACTGAATATATATGCGTAAAACTGAATATATATGTGTAAGAACTGAATATATATGCGTAAGAACTGAATATATATGTCTAAGAACTGAATATATATCCGTAAGAACTGAATATATATGCGTAAGAACGGAATATATATGTGTAAGAACGAAATATATATGTGTAAGAACGGAATATATATGCGTTAGAACTGAATATATATGCGTAAGAACGGAATATATATGTCTAAGAACTGAATATATATCCGTAAGAACTGAATATATATGCGTAAGAACTGAATATATATGCGTAAGAACAGAATATATGTGTAAGAACTGAATATATATGCGTAAGAACTGAATATATATGCGTAAGAACTGAATATATATGCCTAAGAACTGAATATATATGCGTAAAACTGAATATATATGTGTAAAACTGTAATATATGAGTAAGAACTGAATATATATTTGCGTAAGAACTGAATATATATGCGTAAGAACTCAATATATATGCTTAAAAACTGAATATATATGGGTTAAACTGAATATATATGTGTAAGAACTGAATATATATGCGTAAGAACTATATATATTTGCGTAATAACTGAATATATATGCGTAAGAACTGAATATATATGCGTAAAATGGAATATATATGTGTAAGAACTGAATATATATGCGTAAGAACTAAATATGTATGCGTAAGAACTGAATATATATGTCTAAGAACTGAATATATATTCGTAAGAACGGAATATATATGCGTAAGAACTGAATATTTATGCGTAAGAACGGAATATATATGTGTAAGAACGAAATATATATGTGTAAGTACGGAATATATATGTGTAAGAACGGAATATATATGCGTAAGAACGGAATATATATGTGTACGAACGGAATATATATGTGTAAGAACGGAATATATATGTGTAAGAACTGAATATATATCTGTAAGAACTGAATATATATGTGTAAGAACTGAATATATATGTGTAAGAACTGAATATATATGTGTAAGAACTGAATATATATGCGTAAAACTGAATATATATGTGTACGAACGGAATATATATGTGTAAGAACGGAATATATATGTGTAAGAACTGAATATATATCTGTAAGAACTGAATATATATGTGTAAGAACTGAATATATATGTGTAAGAACTGAATATATATTCGTAAGAACTGAATATATATGCATATATATGCGTAAGAACTGAATATATATGCGTAAGAACTGAATATATATGTGTAAGAACTGAATATATATGCGTAAGAACTGAATATATATGTCTAAGAACTGAATATATATGCGTAAAAATGAATATATATGTGTGAGAACTGAATATATATCCGTAAGAACTGAATATATATGCGTAAGAACTGAATATATATATATGCGTAAGAACTGAATATATATGCGTAAAAATTAATATATATGTGTAAGAACTGAATATATATGCGTAAGAACTGAATATATATGCATATATATGCGTAAGAACTGAATATATATGCGTAAGAACTGAATATATATGCGTAAAACTGAATATATATGTGTAAGAACTGACTATATATGCGTAAGAACTGAATATATATGTCTAAGAACTGAATATATATGTGTAAAAACTGAATATATGCGTAAGAACTCAATATATATTCTTAGAAACTGAATTTATATGCGTAAGAACTCAATATATATGCGTAAGAACGGAATATATATGTGTAAGAACGGAATATATATGTGTAAGAACGGAAAATATATGTGTACGAACGGAATATATATGTGGAAGAACTGAATATATATGTGTAAGAACTGAATATATATCTGTAAGAACTGAATATATATGTGTAAGAACTGAATATATATGATTAAGAACTGAATATATATGCGTAAGAACTGAATATATATGCGTAAAACTGAATATATATGTTTGAGAACTGAATATATATCCGTAAGAACTGAATATATATGCGTAAGAACTGAATATATATGCGTAAGAACTGGATATATATGCGTAAAAATGAATATATATGTGTAAGAACTGAATATATATGCGTAAGAACTGAATATATATGCGTAAGAACTGAATATATATGCGTAAGAACTGAATATATATGTCTAAGAACTGAATATATATGTGTAAAAACTGAATATATGCGTAAGAACTCAATATATATGCTTAGGAACAGAATATATATGCGTAAGAACGGAATATATATGTGTAAGAACGGAATATATATGTGTAAGAACGGAATATATATGCGTAAGAACGGAATATATATGTGTAAAAAGGAATATATATGTGTAAGAACTGAATATATATGTGTAAGAACTGAATATATATGTGTAAGAACTGAATATATATGCGTAAGAACTGAATATATATGAGTAAGAACGGAATATATGTGTAAGAACGGAATATATATGTGTAAGAACTGAATATATATGCGTAAGAACGGAATACATATGTGTAAGAACGGAATATATATGTGTAAGAACGGAATATATATGCGTAAGAACGGAATATATATGTGTAAAAACGGAATATATATGTGTAAGAACTTAATATATATGTGTAAGAACTGAATATATATGTGTAAGAACTGAATATTTATGCGTAAGAACTGAATATATATGAGTAAGAACGGAATAAATATGTGTAAGAACGGAATATATATGTGTAAGAACGGAATATATATGCGTAAGAACGGAATATATATGTGTAAAAACGGAATATATATGTGTAAGAACGGAATATATATGCGTAAGAACGGAATATATATGTGTAAGAACGGAATATATATGTGTACGAACTGAACATATATGTGTAAGAACTGAATATATATGTGTAAGAACTGAATATATATGTGTAAGAACTGAATATATATGTGTAAGAACTGAATATATATATGTAAGAACTGAATATATATACGTAAAACTGAATATATATGTGTAAGAACTGAATATATATGCGTAAGAACTGAATATATATGCGTAAGAACTGAATATATATGCGTAAGAACTGAATATATATGCGTAAAACTGAATATATATGTGTAAAAACTGAATATATATGCGTAAGAACTGAATATATATGCGAAAAACGGAATATATATGTGTAAGAACGGAATATATATGTGTAAGAACGGAATATATATGCGTAAGATCGGAATATATATGTATAAGAACGGAATATATATTTGTAAGAACGGAAAATATATGTGTAAGAACGGAATATATATGTGTAAAAACTGAATATATATGTGTAAGAACTGAATATATATGTGTAAAAACTGAATATATATGCGTAAGACTGAATATATATGTGTAAGAACTGAATATATATGCGTAAGAACTGAATATATATGCGTAAGAACTGAATATATATGCGTAAGAACTGAATATATATGCGTAAAACTGAATACATATGTGTAAGAACTGAATATATATGCTTAAGAACTGAATATATATGTGTAAGAACGGAATATATATGTGTAAGAACGGAATATATATGCGTAAGAATGGAATATATATGTGTAAGAACGGAATATATTTGTGTAAGAACTGAATATATATGTGTAAGAACTGAATATATATGTGTAAGAACTGAATATATATGTGTAAGAAGGGAATATATATGCGTAAGAACTGAATATATATGCGTAAGAACGGAATATATATGCGTAAGAACGGAATATATATGTCTAAGAACGGAATATATATGTGTAAGAACTGAATATATATGTATAAGAACTGAATATATATGTGTAAGAACTGAATATATATGCGTAAGAACTGAATATGTATGCTTAAAAACTGAATATATATGGGTTAAACTGAATATATATGTGTAAGAACTGAATATATATGCGTAAGAACTATATATATTTGCGTAATAACTGAATATATATGCGTAAGAACTGAATATATATGCGTAAAATGGAATATATATGTGTAAGAACTGAATATATATGCGTAAGAACTAAATATGTATGCGTAAGAACTGAATATATATGCGTAAGAACTGAATATATATGCGTAAAATGGAATATATATGTGTAAGAACTGAATATATATGCGTAAGAACTAAATATGTATGCGTAAGAACTGAATATATATGTCTAAGAACTGAATATATATTCGTAAGAACGGAATATATATGCGTAAGAACTGAATATTTATGCGTAAGAACGGAATATATATGTGTAAGAACGAAATATATATGTGTAAGTACGGAATATATATGTGTAAGAACGGAATATATATGCGTAAGAACGGAATATATATGTGTACGAACGGAATATATATGTGTAAGAACGGAATATATATGTGTAAGAACTGAATATATATCTGTAAGAACTGAATATATATGTGTAAGAACTGAATATATATGTGTAAGAACTGAATATATATGTGTAAGAACTGAATATATATGCGTAAAACTGAATATATATGCGTAAAAATGAATATATATGTGTAAGAACTGAATATATATTCGTAAGAACTGAATATATATGCATATATATGCGTAAGAACTGAATATATATGCGTAAGAACTGAATATATATGTGTAAGAACTGAATATATATGCGTAAGAACTGAATATATATGTCTAAGAACTGAATATATATGCGTAAAAATGAATATATATGTGTGAGAACTGAATATATATCCGTAAGAACTGAATATATATGCGTAAGAACTGAATATATATATATGCGTAAGAACTGAATATATATGCGTAAAAATTAATATATATGTGTAAGAACTGAATATATATGCGTAAGAACTGAATATATATGCATATATATGCGTAAGAACTGAATATATATGCGTAAGAACTGAATATATATGCGTAAAACTGAATATATATGTGTAAGAACTGACTATATATGCGTAAGAACTGAATATATATGTCTAAGAACTGAATATATATGTGTAAAAACTGAATATATGCGTAAGAACTCAATATATATTCTTAGAAACTGAATTTATATGCGTAAGAACTCAATATATATGCGTAAGAACGGAATATATATGTGTAAGAACGGAATATATATGTGTAAGAACGGAAAATATATGTGTACGAACGGAATATATATGTGGAAGAACTGAATATATATGTGTAAGAACTGAATATATATCTGTAAGAACTGAATATATATGTGTAAGAACTGAATATATATGATTAAGAACTGAATATATATGCGTAAGAACTGAATATATATGCGTAAAACTGAATATATATGTTTGAGAACTGAATATATATCCGTAAGAACTGAATATATATGCGTAAGAACTGAATATATATGCGTAAGAACTGGATATATATGCGTAAAAATGAATATATATGTGTAAGAACTTAATATATATGCGTAAGAACTGAATATATATGCGTAAGAACTGAATATATATGCGTAAGAACTGAATATATATGTCTAAGAACTGAATATATATGTGTAAAAACTGAATATATGCGTAAGAACTCAATATATATGCTTAGGAACAGAATATATATGCGTAAGAACGGAATATATATGTGTAAGAACGGAATATATATGTGTAAGAACGGAATATATATGCGTAAGAACGGAATATATATGTGTAAAAAGGAATATATATGTGTAAGAACTGAATATATATGTGTAAGAACTGAATATATATGTGTAAGAACTGAATATATATGCGTAAGAACTGAATATATATGAGTAAGAACGGAATATATGTGTAAGAACGGAATATATATGTGTAAGAACTGAATATATATGCGTAAGAACGGAATACATATGTGTAAGAACGGAATATATATGTGTAAGAACGGAATATATATGCGTAAGAACGGAATATATATGTGTAAAAACGGAATATATATGTGTAAGAACTTAATATATATGTGTAAGAACTGAATATATATGTGTAAGAACTGAATATTTATGCGTAAGAACTGAATATATATGAGTAAGAACGGAATAAATATGTGTAAGAACGGAATATATATGTGTAAGAACGGAATATATATGCGTAAGAACGGAATATATATGTGTAAAAACGGAATATATATGTGTAAGAACGGAATATATATGCGTAAGAACGGAATATATATGTGTAAGAACGGAATATATATGTGTACGAACTGAACATATATGTGTAAGAACTGAATATATATGTGTAAGAACTGAATATATATGTGTAAGAACTGAATATATATGTGTAAGAACTGAATATATATATGTAAGAACTGAATATATATACGTAAAACTGAATATATATGTGTAAGAACTGAATATATATGCGTAAGAACTGAATATATATGCGTAAGAACTGAATATATATGCGTAAGAACTGAATATATATGCGTAAAACTGAATATATATGTGTAAAAACTGAATATATATGCGTAAGAACTGAATATATATGCGAAAAACGGAATATATATGTGTAAGAACGGAATATATATGTGTAAGAACGGAATATATATGCGTAAGATCGGAATATATATGTATAAGAACGGAATATATATTTGTAAGAACGGAAAATATATGTGTAAGAACGGAATATATATGTGTAAAAACTGAATATATATGTGTAAGAACTGAATATATATGTGTAAAAACTGAATATATATGCGTAAGACTGAATATATATGTGTAAGAACTGAATATATATGCGTAAGAACTGAATATATATGCGTAAGAACTGAATATATATGCGTAAGAACTGAATATATATGCGTAAAACTGAATACATATGTGTAAGAACTGAATATATATGCTTAAGAACTGAATATATATGTGTAAGAACGGAATATATATGTGTAAGAACGGAATATATATGCGTAAGAATGGAATATATATGTGTAAGAACGGAATATATTTGTGTAAGAACTGAATATATATGTGTAAGAACTGAATATATATGTGTAAGAACTGAATATATATGTGTAAGAAGGGAATATATATGCGTAAGAACTGAATATATATGCGTAAGAACGGAATATATATGCGTAAGATATATGCGTAAGAACGGAATAATATATGTCTAAGAACGGAATATATATGTGTAAGAACTGAATATATATGTATAAGAACAGAATATATAGGTGTAAGAACTGAATATATATGCGTAAGAACTGAATATGTATGCTTAAAAACTGAATATATATGGGTTAAACTGAATATATATGTGTAAGAACTGAATATATATGCGTAAGAACTATAGTATATTTGCGTAATAACTGAATATATATGCGTAAGAACTGAATATATATGCGTAAAATGGAATATATATGTGTAAGAACTGAATATATATGCGTAAGAACTAAATATGTATGCGTAAGAACTGAATAAATATGCGTAAGAACTGAATATATATGCGATAAGAATGGAATATACTATGTGTAGAGAACTGAAGTATATAATGCGTAAGAACTAAATATGTATGGCGTAAGAACTGAATATAATATGTCTAAGAACTGAATATATATTCGTAAGAACGGCATAATAA
>JAWPHD010022882.1:0-23744 GCA_037043455.1 Cyrtodaria siliqua | reverse complement strand
AGTACTGAATATATATGTGTCAGAAGTGAATAATATGTGTAAGAAGTGAATATATATTTGTAAAAATGGAATATATATGTGTAAGAACGGAATATGTATGTGTATGAACGGAATATGTACGTGTAAGAACGGAATATATATGTGTAGAACTGGACATATATGTGTAAGAAATGAATATATATGCGTCAAAACTGAATATATATGTGTAAGAACTGAATATATATGCGTAAGAACTGAATATATATTCGTAAGAACTGAATATATATGCGTAAAACTGAATATATATGTGTAAGAACTGAATATATATGCGTAAGAACTAAATATATATGTGTAAGAACGGAATATATATGTGTAGAATCAATTCCGTTCTTACACGAATATATATTTGTAAGAACGGAATATATATGTGTAAGAATTGAATATATATGTGTAAGAACTGAATATATATATGTAAGAAGGGAATAGATATGTGTAAGAACGAAATAAATATGTGGAAGAACGGAATATATATGTGTAAGAACTGAATATATATGTGTAAGAACGGAATATATATGTGTAAGAACTGAATATATATGCGTAAGAACTGAATATATATGCGTAAGAACTGAATATATATGCGTAAGAACGGAATATATATGCGTAAGAACTGAATATATATGCGTAAGAACGGAATATATATGCGTAAGAACTGAATATATATGCGTAAGAACGGAGTATATATGTGTAAGACTGAATATATATGTGTAAGAACTGAATATATATGTGTAAGAACTGAATATATACGTGTAAGAACTGAATATATATGCGTAAGTAATGAATATATATGCGTAAGAACTGAATATATATGCGTAAAAACTGAATATATATGCGTAAGAACTGAATATATATGCATAAGAACTGAATATATATGCGTAAGAACGGAATATATATGCGTAAAACTGAATATATATGTGTAAGAACTGATATATATGCGTAAGAACTAAATATATATGTGTAAGAACGGAATATATATGTGTAAGAATCAATTCCGTTCTTACACGAATATATATTTGTAAGAACGGAATATATATGTGTAAGAATTGAATATATATGTGTAAGAACTGAATATATATATGTAAGAAGGGAATAGATATGTGTAAGAACGAAATAAATATGTGGAAGAACGGAATATATATGTGTAAGAACTGAATATATATGTGTAAGAACGGATATATATGTGTAAGAACTGAATATATATGCGTAAGAACTGAATATATATGCGTAAGAACTGAATATATATGCGTAAGAACGGAATATATATGCGTAAGAACTGAATATATATGCGTAAGAACTAAATATATATGCGTAAGAACTGAATATATGCGTAAGAACGGAGTAATATATGTGTAAGAACGGAATATATATGTGTAAGAACTGAATATATATGTGTAAGAACTGAATATATATGTGTAAGGACGGAATATATGTGTAAGAAAGGAATATATATGCGTAAGAAATGATATATATGTGTAAGAACTGAATATATATGCGTAAGAACTGAATATATATGCTAAGAACTAAATATATATTCGTAAGAAATGAATAATATGCGTAAAACTGAATATATATGTGTAAGAACTGAATATAATGCGTAAGAACGGAATATATATGTGTAAGAACGGAATATATATGTATAAGAATCAATTTCGTTCTTACACGAATATATATTTGTAAGAATGTAATATATATGTGTAAGAATTGAATATATATGTGTAAGAACTCAATATATATGTGTAAGAACATAATATATATGTGTAAGAACGGAAAATATACGTGTTAGAACGGAATGTATATGTGTACGAACGGAATATATATGTGTAAGAACGGAATATATATGTGTAAGACCTGAATATATATGCGTAAGACTGAATATATATTGCGTAAGAACTGAATATATATCGTAAGAACTGAATATATATGCGTAAAACTGAATATATATGTGTAAGAACTGAATATATATGCGTAAGAACTGAATATATATGTGTAATAACGGAATATATATGTGTAAGAATCAATTCCGTTCTTACACAAATATATATTTGTAAGAACGGAATATATATGTGTAAGAATTGAATATATATGTGTAATAACTGAATATATATGCGTAAGAAATGAATATATGTGTAAGAAATGATTATATATGCGTAAGAACTGAATATATATGCGTAAAACTAAATATATATGCGAAAGAACGGAATATGTATGCGTAAGACGGAATATATGTGTGTAAGAACGGAATATATACGTGTAAGAACGGAATATATATGTGTAAGAACGTAATTTATATGTGTAAGAACGGAATATATATGTGTAAAAACGGAATATATATGTGTAAGAACTGAATATATATGTGTCTTGACTGAATATATATTTGTAAGAACTGAATATATATATGTATAAAAACTGAATATATATACTTACGAACTGACATATATGTGTAAGAAATGAATATATATGCGTAAGAACTGAATATATATGCGTAAGAACTGAATATATATGCATAAGAACTGAATATATATCTGTAAGAACTGAATATATTTGTGTAAGAACTGAATATATATGCGTAAGAACTAAATATATATGCGTAAGAACGGAATATATATGTGGAGGAACGGAATATATATGTGTAAGAACGGAATATGTACGTGTAAGATCGGAATATATATTTGTAAGAACGGAATATATATGTGTAAGAATTGAATATATATGTGTAAGAACGGAATATATATGTGTAAGAACTGAATATATATGTGTAAGAACTGAATATATATGTGTAAGAACTGAATATATATGTGTAAGAACTGAATATATATGCGTAAGAACTGAATATATATGCGTAAGACTGAATATATATGCGTAAAAACTGAATATATTATGCGTAAGTACTGAATATAAATGCATAAGACTGAATATATATGCGTAAGAACGGAATATATATGTGTAAGAACTGAATATATATGCGTAAGAACGGAATATATATGTGTAAGAACGGAATATATATGTGTAAAAACGGAATATATATGTGTAAGAACTGAATATATATGTGTAAGAACGGATATATATGTGTAAGTACTGAATATATATGTGTCAGAAGTGAATATATATGTGTAAGAAGTGAATATATATGTGTAATAATGGAATATATATGTGTAAGAACGGAATATGTATGTGTAATAACGGAATATATATGTGTAAGAACGGAATATATATGTGTAAGAACTGAATATATATGTGTAAGAACGGAATATATATGTGTAAGTACTGAATATATATGTGTCAGAAGTGAATATATATGTGTAAGAAGTGAATATATATGTGTAAGAACGGAATATATATGTGTAAGACCTGAATATATATGTGTAAGAACTGAATATATATGCGTAAGAACGGAATATATATGCGTAAGAAATGAATATATATGTGTAAGAACTAAATATATATGCGTAAGAACGGAATATATATGCGTAAAACTAAATAATATATGCGAAAGAACGGAATATATATGCGTAAGAACCGAATATATGTGTAAGAACGGAATATATATGCGTAAGAAATGAATATATATGTGTAAGAACTGAATATATATGCGTAAGAACTGAATATTTATGCGTTAAAACTAAATATATATGCGAAAGAACGGAATATGTATGCGTAAGAACGGAATATATGTGTGTAAGAAAGGAATATATACGTGTAAGAACGGAATATATATGTGTACGAACGGAATATATATGTGTAAGACGGAATATATATGTGTAAAACGGAATATATATGTGTAAGAACTGAATATATATGTGTAAGAACTGAATATATATTTGTAAGAACTGATTATATATATGTATAACAACTGAATATATATGCTTACGAACTGAACATATATGTGTAAGAAATGAATATATATGCGTAAGAACTGATATATATGCGTAAGAAATGATATATATGCATAAGAACTGAATATATATCTGTAAGATCTGAATATATATGTGTAACAACTGATCATATATGCGTAAGAACTAAATACATATGCGTAAGAACGGAATATATATGTGAGGAACGGAATATATATGTGTAAGAACGGAATATGTACGTGTAGATCGGAATATATATTTGTAAGACGGAATATATATGTGTAAGAATGAATGTATATGTGTAAGAACGGAATATATATGTGTAAGAACTGAATATATATGTGTAAGAACTGAATATATATGTTGAGAACTGAATATATACGTGTAAGAACTGAATATATATGCGTTAGAACTGAATATATATGCGTAAGAACTGAATATATATGCGTAAAAACTGAATATATATGCGTAAGAACTGAATATATATGCATAAGACTGAATATATATGCGTAAGAACGGAATATATATATGTCGTAAGAACTGAATATATATGCGTAGAACGGAATATATATGTGTAAGAACGGAATATATATGTGGTAAGAACGGAATATATATGTGTAAGAACTGAATATATATGTGTAAGAACGGAATATATATGTGTAAGTAATGAATATATATGTGTCAGAAGTGAATATATATGTGTAAGAAGTGAATATATATTTGTAAGAATGGAATATATATGTGTAAGAACGGAATATGTATGTGTATGAACGGAATATGTACGTGTAAGAACGGAATATATATGTGTAAGAACTGAACATATATGTGTAAGAAATGAATATATATGCGTCAAAACTGATATATATGTGTAAGAACTGAATATATATGCGTAAGAACTGAATATATATTCGTAAGAACTGAATATATATGCGTAAAACTGAATATATATGTGTAAGAACTGAATATATATGCGTAAGAACTGAATATATATGTGTAAGAACGGAATATATATGTGTAAGAATCAATTCCGTTCTTACACGAATATATATTTGTAAGAACGGAATATATATGTGTAAGAATTGAATATATATGTGTAAGAACTGAATATATATGTGTAAGAAGGGAATAGATATGTGTAAGAACGGAATCAATATGTGTAAGATCTGAATATATATGTGTAAGAACTGAATATATATGTGTAAGAACTGAATATATATGCGTAAGAACTGAATATATATGCGTAAGAACTGAATATATATGCGTAAGAACGGAATATATATGCGTAAGAACTGAATATATATGCGTAAGAACGGAATATATATGCGTAAGAACTGAATATATATGCGTAAGAACGGAGTATATAAGTGTAAGAACTGAATACATATGTGTAAGAACTGAAATATATATGTGTAAGAACTGAATATATATGTGTAAGGACGGAATATATGTGTAAGAACGGAATATATATGCGTAAGAAATGAATATATATGTGTAAGAACTGAATATATATGCGTAAGAACTGAATATATATGTGTAAGAAATGAATATATATGCGTAAGAACTGAATATATATGCGTAAGAACTGAATATATATGCGTAAGAACTGAATATATATGCGTAAAAACTGAATATATATGCGTAAGAACTGAATATATATCATAAGAACTGAATATATATGCGTAAAACTGAATATATATGTGTAAGAACTGAATATATATGCGTAAGAACTGAATATATATTTGTAAGAACTGAATATATATGCGTAAGAACTGAATATATATTCGTAAGAACTGAATATATATGCGTAAAACTGAATATATATGTGTAAGAACTGAATATATATGCGTAAGAACTGAATATATATGTGTAAGAACGGGAATATATATGTGTAAGAATCAATTCCGTTCTTACACGAATATCTATTTGTAAGAACGGAATATATATGTGTAAGAATTGAATATATATGTGTAAGAACTGAATATATATGTGTAAGAAGGGAATAGATATGTGTAAGAACGGAATAAATATGTGTAAGAAGTGAATATATATGTGTAAGAACTGAATATATATGTGTAAGAACTGAATATATATGTGTAAGAACTGAATATATATGCGTAAGAACTGAATATATATGCGTAAGAACTGAATATATATGCGTAAGAACGGAATTTATATAAGTAAGAACTGAATATATATGCGTAAGAACGGAATATATATGCGTAAGAACTGAATATATATGCGTAAGAACGGAGTATATTATGTGTAGAACGGAATATATATGTGTAAGAACTGAATATATATGTGTAAGAACGGAATATATATGTGTAAGGACGGAATATATGTGTAAGAACGGAATATATATGCGTAAGAAATGAATATATATGTGTAAGAACTGAATATATATGCGTAAGAACTGAATATATATGCGTAAGAACTAAATATATATTCGTAAGAAATGAATATATATGCGTAAAACTGAATATATATGTGTAAGAACTGAATATATATGCTTAAGAACGGAATATATATGTGTAAGAACGGAATATATATGTATAAGAATCAATTTCGTTCTTACACGAATATATATTTGTAAGAATGTAATATATATATGTAAGAATTGAAATATATATGTGTAAGAACTCAATATATATGTGTAAGAACGGAATATATATGTGTAAGAACGGAAAATATACGTGTTAGAACGGAAATGTATATGTGTACGAACGGAATATATATGTGTAAGAACGGAATATATATGTGTAAGAACTGAATATATATGCGTAAGAACTGAATATATATGCGTAAGAACAGTAAATATATTCGTAGAACTGAATATATATGCGTAAAAACTGAATATAT
The DNA here is from genome assembly GCA_037043455.1 of Cyrtodaria siliqua. NCBI lineage: Eukaryota > Metazoa > Mollusca > Bivalvia > Adapedonta > Hiatellidae > Cyrtodaria > Cyrtodaria siliqua. Next base: position 16,998 of record JAWPHD010022882.1, on the reverse strand, counting down.
ATGCGTAAGAACTGATATATATGCGTAAGAACTGAATATATATGTGTAAGAACGGAATATATATGTGTAAGAATCAATTCCGTTCTTACACAAATATATATTTGTAAGAACGAATATATATGTGTAAGAATTGAATATATATGTGTAAGAACTGAATATATATGTGTAAGAACGGAATATATATGTGTAAGAACGGATAAATATGTGTAAGAACGATATATATGTGTAAGAACTGAATATATATGTGTAAGAACTGAATATATATGTGTAAGAACTGAATATATATGCGTAAGAACTGAATATATATGCGTAAGAACTGAATATATATGCGTAAGACGGAATATATATGCGTAAGAACTGAATATATATGCGTAAGAACGGAATATATATGTGTAAGAACGGAATATGTATGTGTATGAACGGAATATGTACGTGTAAGAACGAATATATATTGTGTAAGAACTGAACATATATGTGTAAGAAATGAATATATATGCGTCAAAACTGAATATATATGTGTAAGAACTGAATATATATGAGTAAGAACTGAATATATATTCGTAAGAACTGAATATATATGCGTAAACTGAATATATATCTGTAAGAACTGAATATATATGCGTAAGAACTGAATATATATGTGTAAGAACGGAATATATATGTGTAAGAATCAATTCCGTTCTACACGAATATATATTTGTAAGAACGGAATATATATGTGTAAGATTGATATATATAGTGTAAGAACTGAATATATATGTGTAAGAACGGAATATATATGTGTAAGAACTGAATATATATGCGTAAAAACTGAATATATATGCGTAAGAACTGAATATATATTCATAAGAACTGAATATATATGCGTAAGAACGGAATATATATGCGTAAGAACTGAATATATATGCATAAGAACGGAATATATATGTGTAAGAACGGAATATATATGTGTAAGAACGGAATATATATATGTAAGAACTGAATATATATGTGTAAGAACGGAATATATATGTGTAAGTACTGAATATATATGTATCAGAGTGAATATATGTGTGTAAGAAGTGAATATATATTTGTAGAATGGAATATATATGTGTAAGAACGGAATATGTATGTGTATGAACGGAATATGTACGTGTAAGAACGGAATATATATGTGTAAGAACTGGACATATATGTGTAAGAAATGATATATATATGCGTCAAAACTGAATATATATGTGTAAGAACTGAATATATATGCGTAAGAACTGAATATATATTTGTAAGAACTGAATATATATGCGTAAGAACTGAATAATATATTCGTAAGAACTGAATATATATGCGTTAAACTGAATATATATGTGTAAGAACTGAATATATATGCGTAAGAACTGAATATATATGTGTAAGAACGGAATATATATGTGTAGAATCAATTCCGTTCTTACACGAATATATATTTGTAAGAACGGAATATATATGTGTAAGAATTGGAATATATATGTGTAAGAACTGAATATATATGTGTAAGAAGGGAACAGATATGTGTAAGAACGGAATAAATATGTGTAAGAAGTGAATATATATGTGTAAGAACTGAATATATTGTGTAAGAACTGAATATATATGTGTAAGAACTGAATAATATGCGTAAGAACTGAATATATATACGTAAGAACTGAATATATATGCGTAAGAACGGAATATATATAAGTAAGAACTGAATATATATGCGTAAGAACGGAATATATATGCGTAAGAACTGAATATATATGCGTAAGAACGGAGTATATATGTGTAAGAACGGAATATATATGTGTAAGAACTGAATATATATGTGTAAGAACTGAATATGTGTAAGGAACGAATATATGTGTAAGAACGGAATATATATGCGTAAGAAATGAATATATATGTGTAAGAACTGAATATATATGCGTAAGAACTGAATATATATGCGTAAGAACTAAATATATATTCGTAAGAAATGAATATATATGCGTAAAACTGAATATATATGTGTAAGGAACTGAATATATATGCTTAAGAACGGAATATATATGTGTAAGAACGGAATATATATGTATAAGAATCAATTTCGTTCTTACACGAATATATATTGTAAGAATGTAATATATATATGTAAGAATTGAATATATATGTGTAAGAACTCAATATATATGTGTAAGAACGGAATATATATGTGTAGAACGGAAAATATACGTGTTAGAACGGAATGTATATGTGTACGAACGAATATATATGTGTAAGAACGGAATATATATGTGTAAGAACTGAATATATATGCGTAAGAACTGAATATATATGCGTAAGAACTGTAAATATATTCGTAAGAACTGAATATATATGCGGAAAACTGAATATATATGCGTAAGAACAGAATATATATGCGTAAGAACTGAATATATATGTGTAAGAACGGAATATATATGTGTAGAGAATCAATTCCGTTCTTACACAAATATATATTGTAAGAACGGAATATATATGTGTAAGAATTGAATATATATGTGTAAGAACTGAATATATATGTGTAAGAACGGAATATATATGTGTAAGAACGGAATAAATATGTGTAAGAACGGAATATATATGTGTAAGAACTGAATATATATGTAAGAACTGAATATATATGTGTAAGAACTGAATATATATGCGTAAGACTGAATTATATATGCGTAAGAACTGAATATATATGCGTAAGAACGGAATATATATGCGTAAGAACTGAATAAATATGCTAAGAACGCAATATATATGTGTAAGAACGGAATATGTATGTGTATGAACGGAATATGTACGTGTAAGAACGGAATATATATGTGTAAGAACTGAACATATATGTGTAAGAAATGAATATATATGCGTCAAACTGAATATATATGTGTAAGAACTGAATATATATGAGTAAGAACTGAATATATATTCGTAAGAACTGAATATATATGCGTAAAACTGAATATATATCTGTAAGAACTGAATATATATGCGTAAGAACTGAATATATATGTGTAGAACGGAATATATATGTGTAAGATCAATTCCGTTCTTACACGAATATATATTTGTAAGAACGGAATATATATGTGTAAGAATTGAATATATATGTGTAAGAACTGAAATTATATGTGTAAGAACGGAATATATATGTGTAAGAACGGAATAAATATGTGTAAGACGGAATATATATGTGTAAGAACTGAATATATATGTGTAAGAACTGAATATATGTGTGTAAGAACTGAATATATATGCGTAAGAACTGAATATATATGCGTAAGAACGGAATATATATGCGTAATAACTGAATATATATGCGTAAGAACGGAATATATATGTGTAATAACTGAATATATATGCTTAAGAACGGAGTATATATGTGTAAGAACGGAATATATATGTGTAAGAACTGAATATATATGTGTAAGAACTGAATATATATGTGTAAGAACGGAGTATATGTGTAAGAACGGAATATATATGCGTAAGAAATGAATATATATGTGTAAGAAATGATATATATGCGTAAGATGCGTAAGAACTGAATATATATGCGTAAAACTAAATATATATGCGAAAGAACGGAATATGTATGCGTAAGAACGGAATATATGTGTGTAAGAACGGAATATATACGTGTAAGAACGGAATATATATGTGTAAGAACGTAATTTATATGTGTAAGAACGGAATATATATGTGTAAAAACGGAATATATATGTGTAAGAACTGAATATATATGTGTAAGAACTGAATATATATTTGTAAGAACTGAATATATATATGTATAAAAACTGAATATATATGCTTACGAACTGAACATATATGTGTAAGAAATGAATATATATGCGTAAGAACTGAATATATATGCGTAAGAACTGAATATATATGCATAAGAACTGAATATATATCTGTAAGAACTGAATATATATGTGTAAGAACTGAATATATTTGCGTAAGAACTAAATATATATGCGTAAGAACGGAATATATATGTGGAGGAACGGAATATATATGTGTAAGAACGGAATATGTACGTGTAAGATCGGAATATATATTTGTAAGAACGGAATATATATGTGTAAGAATTGAATATCTATGTGTAAGAACGGAATATATATGTGTAAGAACTGAATATATATGTGTAAGAACTGAATATATATGTGTAAGAACTGAATATATATGTGTAAGAACTGAATATATATGCGTAAGAACTGAATATATATGCGTAAGAACTGAATATATATGCGTAAAAACTGAATATATATGCATAAGAACTGAATATATATGCGTAAGAATGGAATATATATGTGTAAGAACTGAATATATATGCGTAAGAACGGAATATATATGTGTAAGAACGGAATATATATGTGTAAGAACGGAATATATATGTGTAAGAACTGAATATATATGTGTAAGAACGGAATATATATGTGTAAGTACTGAATATATATGTGTCAGAAGTGAATATATATGTGTAAGAAGTGAATATATATGTGTAAGAAAGGAATATATATAGGTAAGAACGGAATATGTATGTGTAAGAACGGAATATATATGTGTAAGAACGGAATATATATGTGTAAGAACTGAATATATATGTGTAAGAACGGAATATATATGTGCAAATACTGAATATATATGTGTCAGAAGTGAATATATATGTGTAAGAAGTGAATATATATGTGTAAGAAGGGAATATATATGTGTAAAAACTGAATATATATGCGTAAGAACGGAATATATATGCGTAAGAAATGAATATATATGTGTAAGAACTAAATATATATGCGTAAGAACTGAATATATATGCGTAAAACTAAATATATATGCGAAAGAACGGAATATATATGCGTAAGAACTGAATATATATGCGTAAGAACTGAATATATATGTGTAAGAAATTAATATATGCGTAAGAACTGAATATATATGCATAAGAACTGAATATATATCTGTAAGAACGGAATATATATGTGTAAGAACTGATCATATATGCGTAAGAAATAAATATATATGCGTAAGAACGGAATATATATTCGTAAGAACTGAATATATATGCGTAAAACTGAATATATATGTGTAAGAACTGAATATATATGCGTAAGAACTGAATATATATGTGTAAGAACGGAATATATATGTGTAAGAATCAATTCCGTTCTTACACGAATATATATTTGTAACAACAAATATTTGTAACAACAATATATATGTGTAAGAATTGAATATATATGTGTAAGAACTGAATATATATGTGTAAGAACGGAATATATATGTGTAAGAACGGAATAAATATGTGTAAGAACGGAATATATATGTGTAAGAACTGAATATATATGTGTAAGAACTGAATATATATGAGTAAGAACTGAATATATATGCGTAAGAACGGAATATATATGCGTAAGAACGGATATATATGCGTAAGAACTGAATATATATGCGTAAGAACGGAATATATATGCGTAAGAACTGAATATATATGCGTAAGAACGGAGTATATATGTGTAAGAACGGAATATATATGTGTAAGAACTGAATATATATGTGTAAGAACTGAATATATATGTGTAAGAACGGAATATATGTGTAAGAACGGAATATATATGCGTAAGAAATGAATATATATGTGTAAGAACTGAATATATATGCGTAAGAATTGAATATATATGTGTAAGAACTGAATATATATGCGTAACAACTGAATATATATGTGTAAGAAATGAACATATATGCGTAAGAACTGAATATATATGCATAAGAACTGAATATATATCTGTAAGAACTGAATATATATGTGTAAGAACTGAATATATATGCGTAAGAAATAAATATATATGCGTAAGAACGGAATATATATGTGTAAGAACGGAATATATATGTGTAAGAACGGAATATGTACGTGTAAGAACGGAATATATATTTGTAAGAACGGAATATATATGTGTAATAATTGAATATATATGTGTAAGAACGGAATATATATGTGTAAGAACTAAATATATATGTGTAAGAACTGAATATATATGTGTAAGAACTGAATATATATGTGGAAGAACTGAATATATATGCGTAAGAACTGAATATATATGCGTAAGAACTGAATATATATGCGTAAAAACTGAATATATATGCGTAAGAACTGAATATATATGCATAAGAACTGAATATATATGCGTCAGAACTGAATATATATGCGTAAGAACGGAATATATATGTGTAAGAACGGAATATATATGTGTAAGAACGGAATATATATGTGTAAGAACTGAATATATATTTGTAAGAACTGAATATATATATGTATAAAAACTGAATATATATGCTTACGAACTGAACATATATGTGTAAGAAATGAATATATATGCGTAAGAACTGAATATATATGCGTAAGAAATGAATATATATGCATAAGAACTGAATATATATCTATAAGAACTGAATATATATGTGTAAGAACTGAATATATAAGCGTAAGAACTCAATACATATGCGTAAGAACGGAATATATATGTGGAGGAACGGAATATATATGTGTAAGAACGGAATATGTACGTGTAAGATCGGAATATATATTTGTAAGAACGGAATATATATGTGTAAGAATTGAATATATATGTGTAAGAATGGAATATATATGTGTAAGAACTGAATATATATGTGTAAGAACTGAATATATATGTGTAAGAACTGAATATATACGTGTAAGAACTGAATATATATGCGTAAGAACTGAATATATATGCGTAAGAACTGAATATATATGCGTAAAAACTGAATATATATGCGTAAGAACTGAATATATATGCGTAAGAACGGAATATATATGCGTAAGAACTGAATATATATGCGTAAGAACGGAATATATATGCGTAAGAACTGAATATATATGCGTAAGAACGGAGTATATATGTGTAAGAACGGAATATATATGTGTAAGAACTGAATATATATGTGTAAGAACTGAATATATATGTGTAGGGACTGAATATATGTGTAAGAACGGAATATATATGCGTAAGAAATGAATATATATGTGCAAATACTGAATATATATGTGTCAGAAGTGAATATATATGTGTAAGAAGTGAATATATATGTGTAAGAAGGGAATATATATGTGTAAAAACTGAATATATATGCGTAAGAACGGAATATATATGCGTAAGAAATGAATATATATGTGTAAGAACTAAATATATATGCGTAAGAACTGAATATATATGCGTAAAACTAAATATATATGCGAAAGAACGGAATATATATGCGTAAGAACTGAATATATATGCGTAAGAACTGAATATATATGTGTAAGAAATTAATATATGCGTAAGAACTGAATATATATGCATAAGAACTGAATATATATCTGTAAGAACGGAATATATATGTGTAAGAACTGATCATATATGCGTAAGAAATAAATATATATGCGTAAGAACGGAATATATATTCGTAAGAACTGAATATATATGCGTAAAACTGAATATATATGTGTAAGAACTGAATATATATGCGTAAGAACTGAATATATATGTGTAAGAACGGAATATATATGTGTAAGAATCAATTCCGTTCTTACACGAATATATATTTGTAACAACAAATATTTGTAACAACAATATATATGTGTAAGAATTGAATATATATGTGTAAGAACTGAATATATATGTGTAAGAACGGAATATATATGTGTAAGAACGGAATAAATATGTGTAAGAACGGAATATATATGTGTAAGAACTGAATATATATGTGTAAGAACTGAATATATATGAGTAAGAACTGAATATATATGCGTAAGAACGGAATATATATGCGTAAGAACGGATATATATGCGTAAGAACTGAATATATATGCGTAAGAACGGAATATATATGCGTAAGAACTGAATATATATGCGTAAGAACGGAGTATATATGTGTAAGAACGGAATATATATGTGTAAGAACTGAATATATATGTGTAAGAACTGAATATATATGTGTAAGAACGGAATATATGTGTAAGAACGGAATATATATGCGTAAGAAATGAATATATATGTGTAAGAACTGAATATATATGCGTAAGAATTGAATATATATGTGTAAGAACTGAATATATATGCGTAACAACTGAATATATATGTGTAAGAAATGAACATATATGCGTAAGAACTGAATATATATGCATAAGAACTGAATATATATCTGTAAGAACTGAATATATATGTGTAAGAACTGAATATATATGCGTAAGAAATAAATATATATGCGTAAGAACGGAATATATATGTGTAAGAACGGAATATATATGTGTAAGAACGGAATATGTACGTGTAAGAACGGAATATATATTTGTAAGAACGGAATATATATGTGTAATAATTGAATATATATGTGTAAGAACGGAATATATATGTGTAAGAACTAAATATATATGTGTAAGAACTGAATATATATGTGTAAGAACTGAATATATATGTGGAAGAACTGAATATATATGCGTAAGAACTGAATATATATGCGTAAGAACTGAATATATATGCGTAAAAACTGAATATATATGCGTAAGAACTGAATATATATGCATAAGAACTGAATATATATGCGTCAGAACTGAATATATATGCGTAAGAACGGAATATATATGTGTAAGAACGGAATATATATGTGTAAGAACGGAATATATATGTGTAAGAACTGAATATATATTTGTAAGAACTGAATATATATATGTATAAAAACTGAATATATATGCTTACGAACTGAACATATATGTGTAAGAAATGAATATATATGCGTAAGAACTGAATATATATGCGTAAGAAATGAATATATATGCATAAGAACTGAATATATATCTATAAGAACTGAATATATATGTGTAAGAACTGAATATATAAGCGTAAGAACTCAATACATATGCGTAAGAACGGAATATATATGTGGAGGAACGGAATATATATGTGTAAGAACGGAATATGTACGTGTAAGATCGGAATATATATTTGTAAGAACGGAATATATATGTGTAAGAATTGAATATATATGTGTAAGAATGGAATATATATGTGTAAGAACTGAATATATATGTGTAAGAACTGAATATATATGTGTAAGAACTGAATATATACGTGTAAGAACTGAATATATATGCGTAAGAACTGAATATATATGCGTAAGAACTGAATATATATGCGTAAAAACTGAATATATATGCGTAAGAACTGAATATATATGCGTAAGAACGGAATATATATGCGTAAGAACTGAATATATATGCGTAAGAACGGAATATATATGCGTAAGAACTGAATATATATGCGTAAGAACGGAGTATATATGTGTAAGAACGGAATATATATGTGTAAGAACTGAATATATATGTGTAAGAACTGAATATATATGTGTAGGGACTGAATATATGTGTAAGAACGGAATATATATGCGTAAGAAATGAATATATATGTGTAAGAACTGAATATATATGCGTAAGAACTGAATATATATGCGTAAAAACTGAATATATATGCGTAAGAACGGAATATATATGCGTAAGAACTGAATATATATGCGTAAGAACGGAATATATATGCATAAGAACTGAATATATATGCGTAAGAACGGATTATATATGTGTAAGAACTGAATATATATGCGTAAAAAATAAATATATATGCGTAAGAACGGAATATATATGTGTAAGTACGGAATATATATGTGTAAGAACGGAATATGTACGTGTAAGAACGGAATATATATTTGTAAGAACGGAATATATATGTGTAATAATTGAATATACATGTATATGTGTAAGAACGGAATATATATGTGAAAGAACTGAATATATATGTGTAAGAACTGAATATATATGTGTAAGAACTGAATATATATGTGGAAGAACTGAATATATATGCGTAAGAACTGAATATATATGCGTAAGAACTGAATATATATGCGTAAAAACTGAATATATATGCGTCAGAACTGAATATATATGCGTAAGAACGGAATATACATGTGTGAGAACGGAATATATCTGTGTAAGAACGGAATATATATGAGTAAGAACTGAATATATTTGTGTAAGAACGGAATATATATGTGTAAGAACTGAATATATATGTGTAAGAAGTGAATATATATGTGTAAGAAGTGAATATATATATGTAAGAATGGAATATATATGTGTAAGAACGGAATATGTATGTGTAAGAACGGAATATATACGTGTAAGAACGGAATATATATGTGTAAGAACTGAACATATATGTGTAAGAAATGAAAATATATGCGTCAGAACTGAATATATATGCGTAAGAACTGAATATATATGCGTAAGAACTGAATATATATCTGTAAGAACTAAATATATATGTGTAAGAACGGAATATATATGTGTAAGAATCAATTCCGTTCTTACACGAATATATATTTGTAAGAACGGAATATATATGTGTAAGAATTGAATATATATGTGTAAGAACTGAATATATATGTGTAAGAAGGTAATATATATGTGTAAGAACGGAAGAAATATGTGTAATAACGGAAAATATATGTGTAAGAACTGAATATATATGTGTAAGAACTGAATATATATGTGTAAGAACTGAATATATATGCGTAAGAACTGAATATATATGCGTAAAAACTGAATATATATGCGTAAGAACGGAATATATATGCGTAAGAACTGAATATATATGCGTAAGAACGGAATATATATGCATAAGAACTGAATATATATGCGTAAGAACGGATTATATATGTGTAAGAACGGAATATATATGTGTAAGAACTGAATATATACGTGTAAGAACTGAATATATATGTGTAAGAACGGAATATATTTGTAAGAACTGAATATATATGCGTAAGAAATGAATATATATGTGTAAGTACTGAATATATATGCGTAAGAACTGAATATATATGCATAAGAACTGAATATATATCTGTAAGAACTGAATATATATGTGTAAGAACTGAATATATATGCGTAAGAAATAAATATATATGCGTAAGAACGGAATATATATGTGTAAGTAAGGAATATATATGTGTAAGAACGCAATATGTACGTCTAAGAACGGAATATATATTTGTAAGAACGGAATATATATGTGTAATAATTGAATATACATGTATATGTGTAAGAACGGAATATATATGTGTAAGAACTGAATATATATGTGTAAGAACTGAATATATATGTGTAAGAACTGAATATATATGTGGAAGAACTGAATATATATGCGTAAGAACTGAATATATATGCGTAAGAACTGAATATATATGCGTAAAAACTGAATATATATGCGTAAGAACTAAATATATATGCATAAGAACTGAATATATATGCGTCAGAACTGAATATATATGCGTCAGAACTGAATATATATGCGTAAGAACGGAATATAAATGTGTGAGAACGGAATATATATGTGTAAGAACGGAATATATATGTGTAAGAACTGAATATATATGTGTAAGAACGGAATATATATGTGTAAGAACTGAATATATATGTGTAAGAAGTGAATATATATGTGTAAGAAGTGAATATATATGCGTCAGAACTGAATATATATGCGTCAGAACTGAATATATATGCGTAAGAACGGAATATAAATGTGTGAGAACGGAATATATATGTGTAAGAACGGAATATATATGTGTAAGAACTGAATATATATGTGTAAGAACGGAATATATATGTGTAAGGAATGAATATATATGAGTCAGAACTGAATATATATGCGTATAATCTGAATATATATGCGTAAGAACTGAATATATATCTGTAAGAACTAAATATATATGTGTAAGAACGGAATATATATGTGCAAGAAGTGAATATATATATGTGTAAGAACTGAATATATATGTGTAAGAACGGAATATATATGTGTAAGAACGGAATAAATATGTGTAAGAACGGAATATATATGTGTAAGAACGGAATATATATGTGTAAGAACTGAATATATATGCGTAAGAACTGAATATATATGCGTAAAACTAAATATATATGCGTAAGAACTGAACATGTGTAAGAAATGAATATATATGCGAAAGAACTGAATATATATGCGTAAGAACGGAATATATATGTGTAAGAACGGAATATATATGCGTAAGAACTGAATATATATGTGTAAGAACGGACTATATATGTGTAAGAACGGAATATATATGTGTAAGAACGGAATATATACGTGTAAGAACGGAATATATATGTGTAAGAACGGAATATATATGTGTAAGAACGGAATATATATGTGTAAGAACTGAATATATATGTGTAAGAACTGAATAAATATGCGTAAGAACTGAATATATATGTATAAGAACGGAATATATATGTGTAAGAACGGAATATATATGTGTAAGAACGGAATATATACGTGTAAGAACGGAATATATATGTGTAAGAACGGAATATATATGTGTAAGAACTGAATATATATGTGTAAGAACTGAATATATATGTGTAAGAACTGAATATATAGTGTAAGAACTGAATATATATGTGTAAGAACTGAATATATCTGCCTAAGAACTGAATATATATGCGTAAGAAATGAATATATATTCGTAAGAACTGAATATATATGCGTAAAACTGAATATATATGTGTAAGAACTGAATATATATGCGTAAGAACTGAATATATATGCGTAAGAACGGAATATATATGCGTAAGAAAGGAATATATATGCGTAAGAACGGAATATATATGTGTAAGAACGGAATATATATGTGTAAGAACGGAATATATATGTGTAAGAAGTGAATGAATATGTGTAAGAACTGAATATATATGTGTAATAACGGAATATATATGTGTAAGAACGGAATATATATGTGTATGAACGGAATATATATGTGTAAAAAAGGAATATATATGTGTAATAACTGAATATATATGTGTAAGAACTGAATATATATGTGTAAGAACTGAATATATATGCCTAAGAACTGAATATATATGCGTAAGAACTGAATATATATTCGTAAAAACTGAATATATATGCGTAAAACTGAATATATATGTGTAAGAACTGAATATATATGCGTATGAACTGAATATATATGCGTAAGAACGGAATATATAAGGCGTAAGAACGTAATATATATGCGTAAGAACGGAATATATATGTGTAAGAACGGAATATATATGTGTAAGAACGGAATATATATGTGTAAGAAGTGAATGAATATGTGTAAGAACTGAATATATATGTGTAATAACGGAATATATATGTGTAAGAACGGAATATATATGTGTAAGAACGGTATAAATATGTGTATGAACGGAATATATATGTGTAAGAACTGAATATATATGTGTAAGAACTGAATATATATGTGTTAGAACTGAATATATATGCGTAAGAACTGAATATATATGCGTAAGAACTGAATATATATGCGTAAGAACGGAATATATATGCGTAAGAACGGAATATATATGCGTAAGAACGGAATATATATGCATAAGAACTGAATATATATGCGTGAGAACGGATTATATATGTGTAAGAACGGAATATATATGTGTAAGAACTGAATATATATGTGTAAGAACTGAATATATATGTGTAAGAACGGAATATATGTGTAAGAACGGAATATATATGCGTAAGAAATGAATATATATGTGTAAGAACTGAATATATATGCGTAAGAACTGAATATATATGTGTAAGAAATGAATATATATGCGTAAGAACTGAATATATATGCATAAGAACTGAATATATATCTGTAAGAACTGAATATATATGTGTAAGAACTGAATATATATGCGTACGCAATAAATATATATGCGTAAGAACGGAATATATATTCGTAAGAACTGAATATATATGCGTAAAACTGAATATATATGTGTAAGAACTGAATATATATGCGTAAGAACTGAATATATATGTGTTAGAACGGAATATATATGTGTAAGAATCAATTCCGTTCTTACACGAATATATATTTGTAACAACGGAATATATATGTGTAAGAATTGAATATATATGTGTAAGAACTGAATATATATGTGTAAGAACGGAATATATATGTGTAAGAACGGAATAAATATGTGTAAGAACGGAATATATATGTGTAAGAACTGAATAAATATGTGTAAGAACTGAATATATATGTGTAAGAACTGAATATATATGCGTAAGAACTGAATATATATGCGTAAGAACTGAATATATATGCGTAAGAACGGAATATATATGCGTAAGAACTGAATATATATGCGTAAGAACGGAATATATATGCGTAAGAACTGAATATATATGCGTAAGAACGGAATATATATGTGTATGAACTGAATATATATGTGTAAGAACTGAATATATATGTGTAAGAACTGAATATATATGTGTAAGAACGGAATATATGTGTAAGAACGGAATATATATGCGTAAGAAATGAATATATATGTGTAAGAACTGAATATATATGCGTAAGAACTGAATATATATGTGTAAGAACTGAATATATATGCGTAAGAACTGAATATATATGTGTAAGAAATGAATATATATGCGTAAGAACTGAATATATATGCATAAGAACTGAATATATATCTGTAAGAACTGAATATATATGTGTAAGAACTGAATATATATGCGTAAGAAATAAATATATATGCGTAAGAACGGAATATATATGTGTAAGTACGGAATATATATGTGTAAGAACGGAATATGTACGTGTAAGAACGGAATATATATTTGTAAGAACGGAATATATATGTGTAATAATTGAATATACATGTATATGTGTAAGAACGGAATATATATGTGTAAGAACTGAATATATATGTGTAAGAACTATCTATATATGTGTAAGAACTGAATATATATGTGGAAGAATTGAATATATATGCGTAAGAACTGAATATATATGCGTAAGAACTGAATATATATGCGTAAAAACTGAATATATATGCGTAAGAACTAAATATATATGCATAAGAACTGAATATATATGCGTCAGAACTGAATATATGTGTAAGAACTGAATATATATGTGGAAGAACTGAATATATATGCGTAAGAACTGAATATATATGCGTAAGAACTGAATATATATGCGTAAAAACTGAATATATATGCGTAAGAACTAAATATATATGCATAAGAAATGAATATATATGCGTCAGAACTGAATATATATGCGTAAGAACGGAATATATATGTGTGAGAACGGAATATATATGTGTAAGAACGGAATATATATTTGTAAGAACTGAATATATATGTGTAAGAACGGAATATATATGTGTAAGAACTGAATATATATGTGTAAGAAGTGAATATATATGTGTAAGAAGTGAATATATATGTGTAAGAATGGAATATATATGTGTAAGAACGGAATATGTATGTGTAAGAACGGAATATATACGTGTAAGAACGGAATATATATGTGTAAGAACTGAACATATATGTGTAAGAAATGAATATATATGCGTCAGAACTCAATATATATGCGTAAGAACTGAATATATATGCATAAGAACTGAATATATATCTGTAAGAACTAAATATATATGTGTAAGAACGGAATAAATATGTGTAAGAACGGAATATATATGTGTAAGAACGGAATATATTTGTGTAAGAACTAAATATATATGCGTAAAAACTGAATATATATGCTTAAAACTGAATATATATGTGTAAGAACTGAACATATATGTGTAAGAAATGAATATATATGCGAAAGAACTGAATATATATGCGTAAGAACGGAATATATATGTGTAAGAACGGAATATATATGCGTAAGAACGGAATATATATGTGTAAGAACGGAATATATATGTGTAAGAACGGAATATATATGTGTAAGAAGTGAATGAATATGTGTAAGAACTGAATATATATGTGTAATAACGGAATATATATGTGTAAGAACGGAATATATATGTGTATGAACGGAATATATATGTGTAAGAAAGGAATATATATGTGTAATAACTGAATATATATGTGTAAGAACTGAATATATATGTGTAAGAACGGAATATATGTGTAGGAACGGAATATATATGCGTAAGAAGTGAATGAATATGTGTAAGAACTGAATATATATGTGTAATAACGGAATATATATGTGTAAGAACGGAATATATATGTGTATGAACGGAATATATATGTGTAAGAAAGGAATATATATGTGTAATAACTGAAAATATATGCGTAAGAAATGAATATATATGTGTAAGAACTGAATATATATGCGTAAGAACTGAATATATATCTGTAAGAACTAAATATATATGTGTAAGATCGGAATATATATGTGTAAGAAGTGAATATATATGTGTAAGAACTGAATATATATGTGTAAGAACTGAATATATAGTGTAAGAACTGAATATATATGTGTAAGAAATGAATATATATGCCTAAGAACTGAATATATATGCGTAAGAACTAAATATATATTCGTAAGAACTGAATATATATGCGTAATAACTGAATATATATGTGTAAGAACTGAATATATATGCGTAAGAACTGAATATATATGCGTAAGAACGGAATATATATGCGTAAGAATGGAATATATATGCGTAAGAACGGAATATATATGTGTAAGAACGGAATATATATGTGTAAGAACGGAATAAATATGTGTAAGAACGGAATATTTATGTGTAAGACGGAATATATTTGTGTAAGAACTGAATATATATGCGTAAGAACTGAATATATATGCGTAAAACTGAATATATATGCTTAAGAACTGAACATATATGTGTAAGAAATGAATATATATGCGAAAGAACTGAATTATATATGCGTTTAGAACGGAATATATATGTGTAAGAACGAAATATATATGCGTAAGAACTGAATATATATGTGTAAGAACGGACTATATATGTGTAAGAACGGATATATATGTGTAAGAACGGAATATATACGTGTAAGAACGGAATATATATGTGTAAGAACGGAATATATATGTGTA